>VYYJ01002768.1:0-19604 GCA_021029165.1 Cyphoderus albinus | reverse complement strand
TTCACCATCACGGAATTTTTTTAATACATAAAAACATGTTCGTATAAACCAAATATGGCACAGAAATAATGTCCGCGTAATGCAATTTCACGGATACATAGACTGCCTGAAACATGGGGTCCGAAAATGATTCCGGATCCCGTTTTGTAGATTCTTTCCGCTAGAAAATCGTTGCCATATTTTGCATGAAAAGATGAGCGTATGTAGCCAATTTACTCTGACCACTTTTTGCCTACGTCAAAGCAAACATCACAGTTCACAGTTTCGGGAAATGTGGAATGGAATAATGGAAAGCTACAAGATCGTTATCGTTTCATGCAGGCAGATGCAGTATTCATTAGTGATATCGTTATTCGTCGTCCCTTACAAACGCTCTACCTTCGAGTAAGCCCAAGTCCAACCTGAATATGAGAGTATCATGAATCATGAGCAGCTGGTCGGTTTTGTGCATTTTTATCTTGCCTTCTCTAGGTAGGTGGTCACGTAAAGGTGGCCTTGGTTTAATATACCCCTAAAACACGCATTTTCATTTCATTTCTCACTCTGACGGAAGTTCAGTCAGACCAGACCGATATCCGTGGAAAAAGAAGTTCGGAATTGCCTAAAAAGGGACAGACGGTACTATTCTCAACAGTTGAACTTTTCCACTTTTTGCGCACACATCCATATTAAATACACATAGCTTCAATTTTAGTTCATCTTTTATTCAAATTAATAAAAAGGTAACTAAATTAGATAAAATATTTCTAATTGTTCATATAAAATTGTTCGAAAAGCTAAAAATTCGCTACACATTTACGTACATGTAGGTCTTGCTGTACAAAATAGTTCAATATATTATTTAAATGTTTGTTAAAAACTGTAGTAGATGAGCCTTGAACATTGTTTTCCATTTAACTATTTACAATTTAACCGAGCAAATCAACGTAAAGTAAACTATTGAAAATTCACGTAGAGAGATCATGAATCATTTATTTATCGTTCGTTATCTTTATTTGGCTTTATGAGGTTTGGTTAGGTTAGACCTGAGTCAGTTCTGCTATGGGCTGCAAATAAAGCTCTCGTGCATTATGTGCGTGTAATTGTACGGAAGAGCTCCATACTCATCATCATCAAATATTTAAGCGTAAACTGTAATGTAGAGAGGTATAATAGAATAGATGATATCTTTGAGTTTCCATTAAAAGGCAATAATATTCTTTCCCAAATCCAGCAGGAGCTTTAATACAATAAATAATATAAAAGCATTCAATAACTAAAGTATTTCGGGATATTACAGTTTTAACATGAAGAGAAAGACCTTATGAAATGTGACGATGCGAAATAAGAATGCTTTGAGAATTGAGTGAAATACACATTCGTGCTAAAGTGTATTTAACTTGGGTGTTGTCTTCTGTATCAATTATCTAGACGGAGATCTCTTCTTCGTCTGTACGGTTGCTGGGAAAATTAATGTATCATCCTTGGTTTCATCTGCGTGGATACCTTTAACACTAGCTAATCATATTTTAAGAGGCCAATGTACTGGAACTCGGAAGGGCTGGGCTGGACCGAGAAGAGAACTCAAGCGACCAGTTTATTTTAATTCTCAATTTTATTCAATTTTGTTTCTTTCTTCTGCACGGGAACATTTAATTTGGGGTCAAGTTTCGAATGAGGTAAGAAACTAAGAAAGTGAATTAAAGCTTTTTTTAAATATCTTCACTCCCTAATCATTCAACAGTGCAGTGCAAGAGTAATTTTAACGTTTCTTTTGAATGTGATTCGTTAGGAGGGCAGAAAGGAGTCATTTGTAAAATTTCCTTTCCCCTAAACATCACAAAGGACAGAAATGTCGTCCTTGTTTCAAAGTGAGGAGATGACCTTGTGTCAACTCTTCCTCCAGTCCGAAGCTGCTTACAGCTGTGTCAGCGAGCTGGGAGAATTGGGCCTCGCCCAGTTCCGTGACGTAAGCATTCGAGTTTAAATAACTGTGAATGGGTTGCTTAATTGCTGAAGAGTTAACTACCTTCGTTGCTACAAATTATATACATATGATTTATTGATGTGTATAGTTAAATCCTGGGGTGAACGCTTTCCAACGAAAATTTGTAAATGAAGTTCGTCGATGTGATGAAATGGAGCGGAAGCTTCGCTACTTGGAGAAAGAAATTAAGAAGGACTCAATTCCCATGCTGGACACTGGAGAGAATCCAGATGCGCCTCAGCCAAGAGAAATGATTGACTTGGAGGTAAACACTTGTGTTTAAAATTAAATGAACTTAAATAAAATATTTATTTGTATTGTATTGAATGAGTTTTTATGTAATACTTTTAAATTAATGTGACTCTTCAGGCCACTTTTGAAAAACTTGAGAGTGAGCTCCGTGAAGTCAACCAGAACTATGAAGCCCTGAAAAGAAATTATTTAGATTTAACAGAGTTGCGCCACATTTTGCGCAAAACGCAGGTTTTCTTCGACGAGGTAAGTGCACGTTTTCTTTCCTTGAAGGACTTCTCAATCCAAACAAAATCAAGATGATATGAAAGTTGTGTTCGTAGATAGGTTTAGCAGCTTTTCACTATTTAATTAAAGTAATCATTAGTGAGATTGAGATCTAGCATTGCATTATTGCATAGCATAGATTTTGTGCACTAGATAATTTTACCCAAGCTTTTATTTATTTTATTTATTCATTATTTAAAAAAAATGTGAATGATATTGATTGAAGATTGACCCAGAGAAAACACTTTAAAATGGTTGAAGCAGTTCTAGAGATAACTAGCCCCGAGCAGCAAGGACGTTAGTCATTGTTAACATTTTTGATTCACTAACTCTTACGCTTTTTCCCTTTAGTTGAAAATTTTGTTATTTGTGTGTACCTCTTTTTATATGTGCTTTGTCCTCCCAAAAAATACGAAGCCACAATTAACCTAGACTTTCACCTTTTATTGCATGACGTACCTTTTGTCTTTGTGAATGTATTTTGTTTTTAAATGTTGCTTTGAAATTATTAAGTTCTCCTCTGAGGGACTATAAATGACATAAATGATCTACTTTTATCGGAGGAGGTGCATGAAAAAGTCTAAGGACTGTTTTGCTTTGAGAGTAGTTATGTTATGAGTTAATAATTTACATATAAATCACTGCACGCACAGTGCACCATTTATATATTTGCATGAAATTTGGAATGTCGATAACGAACATTATTTAGGACGCAGGTCCGTTTTGCATGCCATACTTGGAATGATTTTTGTATTCTTTGCATGATTTGCAATTTTAATTTTGCAAGAAGCTGAGATGGTTCAGTCAGGTTGATTGAAGCGGATACCAAGGAACCTTTTCTTATGTGATTGTCTTTGATGGGAATTCTTTCGCAACTGTTTGGTTGTTGGTGACAAGAGAAATGCATGTTAATTGTTATTGGGGGAATCTGTGTTGGTTCAGATGGGTGCAGTGACAGGATCTCCAGGACATTTGGGTGCGCAGACTCCATCAACTCCGGATGATGAGCATGTTGGTCTGCTTTCAGAGGAGGGAATGGGTCGTGGTGGACATGCAGCGACTGCAAAATTAGGGTAAAATCCCAATAATGTTTAATGGTCTTCTTGTTCTTCTTAATGTTTCTCAGTTTCTCCTATTTACTGGACGCGTTTCATTGGATTCTATATCTTTCATTCAATCTTATGCATCAACGAAATTTTTGCATCCTCTCTCTTTTCAATTTGAGCTCCCACTTTCTCTCTATTTCAGTGTCATGTCATTTATATCTGTCCCGTGTTATAATTGTTTCGTGTCGCAGTCGCAGTATTTGTAATGGTAAAAAATAACAATGATTATCAACATACCAAAGGTGATTATTATACATGTGTAGTTATTTTTTTGGTGGTGGTAATACAGTAATTAGCTAAAGTTAATCGGTTGAAACCTAGTTAGCTGAAGACATTTTAGTGGTAGTTTATTTATTGATTTCTCTGGAAATCAAGCGCCAACGACGCGTTTAGAAGCGCCGCTTATGGGTTTTTATTAAATACAAGGAAACGCACTGCTCATTTTAGATGATAGGAGGTTATCAGCAATCGAAGCTTTAATAAGGCAGTTAGAAACCATTGGGATTCACTAGAAAGCAGCTGCTATATATACATTTATGAACACACGCATACATTGGAAAAAAGAATTTAAATGATATTTTTGCAAACTAATTTCTATAAATAAATACATAATTGCTTATGTTAAAAAAGCGTGAGGGCGATGGTCAGGCAGCAGCACAGTCGACACAAACTAGCCAAAATTTGGAAGAGGCAAATTTCTCTGGACGGATTGCTCCGGGAAATGCCCCGGCACAACTTGGGTGAGTACTCTGAGTACCTTTTTTACAAAGACACTGTGCGCGGACAATCGAATCACAGACAGAAAATTTAAAGCCGTCATCATTTTTACCTATTACTATACTCAAAGAGTGAGTCAAGTTGTAGGACCATGTAATAGATAACCGGAGATAATTAATTAGGACAGGATAATTATATACAGAAAACATAACTATATATGTTGAATGTGGTTACTAGTTTACGAAGATAAATGATTTGTATGAGTTTCTGAAAATGTCTCTGTTCAGGTAAACGGGAAATAAATTCTGTGTGGTCGTTTGAGCAGCAATCATATAAAATCATTCAGTTAAACATTACATCTGAATTTATGATAATATAAAGTATAATTATGCGAAATATGATAAACTGGACGACAGCGACAAATGAGCATTACGGGAAGCACAATTGTAGCATTTTCCGAAAGTGCTGCAACTGACTTAAGGTGAAATATTTGATCGAATGCGGGGATATCGTTTAATACTTTCACCTTTACTTTTTAGCTTTGTCGCTGGCGTTATTTTACGAGAACGTCTTCCTTCGTTCGAACGTATGTTGTGGAGAGCCTGTCGTGGAAATGTTTTCTTACGGCAAGCGGAAATAGAAACACCTCTTGAAGATCCCTCATCGGTACAGCTTAAAAGTTTTGCCATTTATAATTAATAAATGTTTTTTCACATACGGTGACCATTAAGTTCGACTAATAAATTGTAATTGATTGGTTGATTTTTAGGGCGACAATGTATACAAGACTGTATTCATCATCTTCTTTCAAGGAGACCAATTGAAAGCTAAAGTTAAAAAGATTTGTGAAGGTTTCAGAGCCACTTTGTATCCTTGTCCGGATTCGCCCGCTGAAAGGAGAGAAATGTGCATAGGTGTTATGACCCGAATTGAGGACCTCAATACGGTATTTGTTAATTATGGTCAATCAGTTGTTGGCTGTGCTTATACAAGGCCTGATTTTAATGATTTAAAATGAAATCTATAGGTTTTGAATCAAACACAAGACCATCGGCATCGTGTGTTAGTGAGTGCTGCCAAGAACATTCGAAGTTGGTTCATCAAAGTGAGAAAGATTAAAGCTATCTATCACACGTTGAATTGCTTCAATGTGGATGTCACCGAGAAATGTCTTGTGGCGGAATGCTGGATTCCAGTCGCTGACATCGATAACATTCAACTGGCCCTTCGAAGGGGAACGGTAGGAAGCAGCTCAAAGATTTGTTCTTTTAATTCATTTTCTGGATGGAGCTCATAATCTTTTATGTATGTTTTTATTTTTTTTCATGTAGGAGCGCGCAGGCTCTTCTGTTCCACCAATTTTGAACAGAATGGCTACAAGTGAGGAGCCACCAACTTACCATCGTCTCAACAAATTCACGAGAGGCTTCCAAGCTCTGATCGATTCTTACGGAATAGCAACTTACCGCGAAGTGAATCCAACCCCGTACACAATTATCACATTCCCTTTCCTGTTTGCTGTGATGTTTGGAGACGCTGGACATGCATTGATCATGTTCTCATTTGGCGCTTGGATGGTCTTGAATGAGACGCAATTGATTAAAAAGAAGAGCAAAAACGAAGTATGTCATAAGTTTAGATTTAGAAGCATAGAAATGAACTTTTTTTTGTCACTTTTACTTTTACTCACTCACTCTTTTTCATTGCGCGTTCAGATTTGGAACATTTTCTTTGGTGGACGTTACATTATCTTCCTCATGGGCTTGTTCTCATTCTACACCGGTCTCATTTACAACGACTGGTTTTCCAAATCGCTGAACGTTTTTGGTTCGTCGTGGTTTATCAACGGCACAGAGGCATTTAAAACGGAGATTTTTGAAAATCATAAGGATGAGAAAGATTTCATGCTGAATCCCAAAAACGGCTTTACGGATAAGTCATACCCATTTGGTTTGGACCCTGCGTGGCAACTTGCAGAGAATAAGATCAACTTCCTCAACACTTACAAAATGAAGATCAGTATGATTTTTGGGGTGCTTCACATGATGTTCGGAGTGTCGCTGTCCCTTTGGAACCATGTCTACTTCAAGCGCGCTGTTAACATCCTCTGTGAATTTATCCCCCAAGTTCTCTTCATGGTCTTGCTTTTCTTTTACTTGTGTGTACTTATGTTTCACAAGTGGATCTGGTATGGAGCCAATATCAAAGACAAGATGCACGACGAACGGTGCGCTCCCTCAATTCTCATCACCTTCATCAACATGTTTCTCTTCAAGTACGAGGATGGGGACTGCGAGTTCATGTTTTCCGGACAGAAAACGATGCAGCAAATATTTGTGGTCATTGCAGTTCTTTGCATTCCGTGGATGTTACTAATCAAACCGTTCGTCCTTCAATCAGAACACAAGAAGAAACAGCTACTGAATGCCAACGGAGGTTTTAGTAATCTCGGCTCGCCTAAAATTAATCACGGTTCTGATATTGAGTCAGGAGAGAACTCTGAAGTGCCCACGCCTGTTGATGGGAACAACAGTGTTGCAGCCGGGCCCGCACCTGGTGGTGGAGGAGGCGACCACGATGGTCACGGAGAAGAATTTGAAATGTCGGAAATATTTATTCACCAAGGAATTCACACAATTGAGTACGTCTTGGGATCTGTTTCTCATACTGCGAGTTACCTTCGGCTGTGGGCTTTGAGTTTAGCTCATGCACGTAAGTTGAATGCTGGCTAAATTTTTTTAAAAAGTTAAAAAATAATAATAAACTCGCTTTTGTTTATTGATTTGATCATTTGGTGTCTTCACAGAATTGTCAGAGGTGTTATGGAGCATGGTGATGAGAATTGGATTGGCACAAAAGAGTTTCTCTGGCGCTATCATTTTGTACTTTATTTTTGGAGCCTGGGCCGTTCTCACCGTGAGCATTCTTGTACTTATGGAAGGTCTCAGCGCTTTCTTGCATACCCTTCGTTTGCATTGGTAAGAATTTTTTTTAATGTTCACTAAATTTGAAGATTTGACTATTTAATAAGTGGTTTATTTCATAACTGCAGGGTCGAGTTCCAAAGCAAGTTTTATTCTGGAGCCGGTTATCAATTTACTCCTTTCAACTTCCATGAAATGTTGGAAGCTGCTGAAGCCGCGGAAGTCTCCGATTAAGTTGTCGTCGGAAAGTAAAAATCATTATAATGTAGTCGACCTTTTGTTCAGTTCAGTAGTACTTTTAGTAGCGTAAAGTTTAAATAATTTGCCATTGCAAACTTCAACAAATATATTGTTCACCTTCGACCATATTTTATTTTTATTTCCCAAATTATCTTCAGTCTGCCGCCGTAATACTAGCACTAATAAAATAGCCCTTACCTTTAACTTACTCAATGCATTATTTTTGCTTGGATGTAGAAAATTCGGTTTTTGTTGTAGTCAATGTTTAATTTCATTCATTGTTAATCTGTTCAAATAGTAATTACAATGGAGCTTGAGAGAATCAATTAAAATAACTTTCACTTCATTTAATATCTGCGTTTATTATTTTTTTTAATTATTATTATGCCATTCATGTTTTATACCTTTGCGTTCATTTGAAATGTATTTTAAACATTGCATGACCATTTAGTTTTAAATGTTTCTAACTATCACGGTTTGTGGTGGTTTTACAAAACAGTGCTTCCCCTGAACAAGTTTTAGGCGAAGCCTAAGAATAGTCTGCGACAAATATTTGCTAATTTTAACTCTTTCACTAAGGTTTTTAAAATCAGAGAAATGAAATAGGCAATTGCAATACGAAATCGAGGATTTCGTGGCGCAGCCAGTACAATTTCTAAACTCCGGAGCACAACGTATTAACTTTTCGAATTAATCGGAAACATATCGTACCTGTCCAAATCAAAATTAATTCGACTCAAAAAACGGTTCTTCCCCACAAAGTATTATTGCCATATTATTCTCATTCTACCGTGCACATCAGATACTCCCGTCACTCTCAACTTTTTTGGGGGAATTCTTTCCAAAAGTCTGTTTAAAAAATAAATCTCAATCCTCAATTCAATATTTAATTACAAATCTTTGAATGAAAACATTAAGTTGTAAATTGTATGTGTGTATTAATTACTTCAATTGAGAGTGAGAAAGTGAGAAATTAATCATTGCTTAGAAGTTATTAAAACCCTAAATGTAATTTTCAAATCATCGTAAGGTAGGTAGGTGCTCGGTCATAATTTGAAATATGTTCATTTCATTGGTGTCTTATTTAAATAGTTAGTATATAACTTGGTTTCAGATCAAGCCTTAAATAAGTATTGTCGACGAAGCTAATAAATCCAATTTCAAATTACAATTTTAGTCTAGCGTCTTTACAACGTAACGTAAATATGCAGCAAATAAAAAAATAAAATAAAAAAATACAGCGCAACTGTGGATATTGGGAGGTGAGCATTTGCGAAAATTACAATTCAAAAGGTCTGAATATTCTGTAAACTAGGAACATTTCGTTATTTCTTCAATCCACTTTATCTCCCATCATGATTTATGATTATGAGTTACGATATAACGTTACAAACCAAATTAAGTTGACGTAGTTGGCAGTTAGCTGGCCTAAACCTCACCTGAAATTACGTGTGATGAAAAATGTGCAACTTTGTGATGACGATGGTGCTACTTGTAAAATTTAATTGCATTGCACAGTGTGACGGAATTGTGTGATTTTATCTATTATTTTGTATTTATCTGTAACCTTTCATGTAATATATTAATTGCCGATGTGTGAATGTCGATTAAAAATAAGCGTTTTGTGTTTGAGCATTCAAAAAACTTTTTAATACTCTTTTAATACTCTTTGATATTAATATGTAGTAAGTAAATGTTGGCAATAGTCCATATTCCGTAAAATTATCACCGTCTAGAAAACATACTGCCCGGAGTTCAGTTCCAAAGAAAACAAAGAATGTCTTTCCTTCGAAATGATTTCAACAACCTGCCCAACTACCATGTTGCTGGTTGATACAAGACTCCCAAACTGACAAACCATGTCTGGTGTTAAATCCCACTTTAGACCGGTTGATGTGTAGCTAGTGGGTCCCGAAAGTGGAATAATTCCACAAACCAAATTAGGAACTTGGCTTTCAAAAGAAATCCTATTGCAAAAATTTGCTGGAAGGAGCCAGCTCAGCGTTTCCGAAGTCATTAAAAACACGCTGGTTTCTGACGCCTGTGGATCTGATTGAAGAAAGACATTCTTGTAAAGCGTGTTCAAATTGGAGAGGATTTGATCCAGTCTTCCACCATATTCACAAATGCTGATTACATTTTTCTAAATGAAATGTTAAAACAGTTGGGGCATTATGAGATTTTGATCTTTGGCATAATATAACATAATGAATATGAACGTTGTTAACAATCGGTTTAAAAGTTTAAAACTCTTTTGATAGATTACCACATGAACATTTTCTGTGGAAAGAATGTGATTATGAAGCACGGCAAGTGCTTTTGTAAAATCAGTTTCATCTTGATCCGGCGTTTCAACAATTTTACATTGACTTTTCTCATGGCTTTTAAGAAGACTCATCGACTCCTCTGTAATGGAATCAAAGTCACCACTGGCCAATTCTGGAAATTTGACATCATTCTTAATATTCTCTGGAAGGCTGTTAAGAAAGGCAAAGAAATTATTGGCTCCTCCGTCTACCACGTGTCGGACTTTTGCTGGAATGAAAAGTGTGCAGTTACAACCAGAACGGCATAATCATCAAAATCGTAGGAAAAACTTTAGACTGAATACCATTATTCCAAATTTTGACGAAAAAATTTGCGTCCAATTTGATTTCCCGATTGAGCAGAACAATGGCGTAGTCATCAGCGAATATTTTCTGAGGACTTTTGTTGATAGCCATAGTTTATGACTGTGACATTAAACGTTAAAGGTATAGCGAATTAGATTCAGTAATGCGAAAAACTGGACAGCTATAAATGTGAGAAGGTCAGACAGAGGTTGATACTTCGTTTACAAGTTAATAAGTTATTTCAAGTTATTTTAATACCTTCCTAAAAATAGGTCAAATGGGAAAGTTCAAATTGCAAAATTATATTATCATTCCTTGATAATTAGCACAGAGTCACAGAGAAAATACCGGTGATATAAATTAGTAGACTACAAGACCAACATCTCAGCTGAAACTGACCGACCGTCATATTCACACAAGCTTTGGTAGATATTGTAGGTTATGGTTATATGTGCTATATGGTGGTCGTGTTATTAAATATATTCAAATATACAAGTTACATGTTATCATATCAGAACAACAAGCTCACAGTGGTTTGTCTGACACTTGCTGCTTCTTGGTCCACAAATCACATCCCATCAATGAATGCCTACCCCAAAGTTGTGAGCTTGATTTGATTAAATAATGGGTTTGATATTGTCAGTGTCGCTTGTCTTGAGAATATAAATGAATTGTATGAATGAACTATTTCGCAGAAACGTGTAGTGCAAAATTTGTGTACATATTGCAAAATATTGAAGGCTATATAAAAATTTATTGCGCTTTACATGGGCCACACAAGATTCCACCGGTTGCCCTGCGTAAAAATGATATATACATAATCAGAGTTGTGATAAAAAAAATAACGCTGTGTGTTAAGAGACGCTTTGAAAGCCTTAAATAACTTTACTCCAAAGATAGCACCCAATTCTGAACTCGATAAAAAAGTTAATTTAAACCACTGCAATGTCATTATTTCTGATGTTTAATTGAAAAATGTAGCTTTTATCTTTCTGCTCAAATTGTGAGGGTCAAAGGTTAGTGTTAGTGCTAAGGTACAGCAGATTAGGAACGTGCCATGTGCAAAATTATTTAATGCTCTGTTCTAGTCGCTGCAAATTTCATGGAACAATTTGGATGATTATTACAAGTTTATTAAGATTGTATCGCAATTGTTATTTTAGTTAAATGATTTATGAAGTTATTTAATTGATTGAATTGCTAATCGATTCTTTGCTCATAGAATAAAGGAATTAATGATGAACTAATTATGCAAGAGTAAACAAGACGTACTTACTTTAATAAATGTTGGGATGTTCTATGCAAACCTAATAGATTTAACCTATTCTGTTTCAAGTACTCTCACAATTTTTTATGTAGAGCATCAGTAAAAATACTTCCAATTAGTCTAAAATAAGGCGAGTAGTCTTTGTTGTTTGAAATGGTTAATGATGCAGAGGCTAACTTTAGGTAGCTTCCGTATCCTTCTTCTTTTGTATGAAGTAACCTTGTCGAACATTTTTTTGCTTCGTTTGGTACCGCTGCCAAATTCTTTTTGTCTTTAGACGCATCACAAAGATCTAATCAAAGACCTTCAACAATCAAAGTAGATTGTATTGTATACCTTTTTATATTTTCCTGATTAAGATGGCATTATTTACAAAACACTCCGCGCTGTTTTAATAAACCATGAAAGCATTCATACACAAAATCTAATAAATTCGAAATGATTGCAGAATCAAAAAATTCTGCGAAAGATTTATTATTCGGGGGCTGAAAAGATTGAGTAAATTAACAAGTTTTGGAAACCCCGTTTCGGAATTTCAGGGTTATTCACAAGACTTCAATTATCAGATAAACAATCTCATAAAAGTGCATTATAGTAATTTCGATAGAAAAGTTGCCAACTGTTTGAATTTGTACAAGACAATTTTAAACATTATTACTAATAGGAGTATTATTTTCTGATTCGAAGGATTCTATATTAACTACCTTGTCTTTTCCCTACTATCAATATTTTAATATTCAATCATCATAACCGGTGCAAATTTTGTAATAATACATGTAATGATTGTGTAATAAAATGAGTTTTGTCAGGTCCGTGAATCCATCCTTCCTTTTTATGTTCATTTCTTGATGCTTTTCATCCTAACATTGAAAATATCGTTGCTTATGGTCAGTGGTCAAAGTTTGCAGACAGCAACAAAGGCAATCTTTACTATTTAATATTCACTCTGATTTGCCTTGAACTTCACTTACAGGAATTTACAAGGATGATGACTTGATCAATTGATAGGTAAATAGGAAACTAGCAAAAGGAGAAGATCGTTAAGCACAAAAGTTATAAAAGAAGAAAGAACAATTAAAAAGCATGATTCATGTCATGATCAAGGTAAGTTCCTCAAGCTTCAATGGAGCTGCTCCATCCAATGAGTGAATGCGTTATGCGTTGTAGAAAAAACAACGAGTGACTCCAACTGAATGACCATTGACCATAACAATAAACAGTGTACGCCAGTGCGCCACCGGTTTTCTCACAAAAAAAAAACATTAATAAACTATGTATCTCTTTAACATTCTCTTTTTATACACTTGATATGATTAAATACGATGATTGTAATGGAAGCGAAAACACTTAATGTACTGACTGACTGAGTGTAGTTAATATTTAATTGTGAGAATAAACGTCGGGAATCCAGACAAAGAATGAAATGCCTTTTATGATTCGTTCTGGAGACTCTTGGGAATAAAAATGAAACATGGGATGAGGATTTAATAGCCACTTCCCAAGACTTGAGTTGTCATAAGTAATTCAGCAGAGTTGGACAAGTGACGGCTGGAAGAGTGTTCACTGTTTCATCTGCCTGATAGTACTTCTCGAACGAATTGAGAGTTAACGTTTGAAATATAATAACTAGAAGCGTGTTTGAATCTTAATACCTACTAATCAATAAATTGTTGGAAATTTGAGAATTTCCAGAGTGTTCCAGACCAAGCATTTTTAAAGTTCCAGTTGTTTAAAGAAATCTTGTGAACAATGAATTCCTTAGCGGGAACTGGCGTCGCCCTTCTGTGTTTTATATGGTATTTATCCATAAGCACCAAATCGGTGAATGGAATCAGTGCTGCGGAAGATCTTACCTTGACTGCCAAGGAGTACCAGGCATTAACCGAGGTACTAGACACTTTTTATAATAATTTAACTCATTAGCTAACATTTTTTATCTTTCAATTCAGTTCAAGAAGATAGTACTGCCCCGTCTGGAAAACGAGCATGATTACATGAAAACTGACATTTATCTGATTAGATGGCTGCGAGCCAAAAATTTAAATATACGTAGCGCAGAAAACATGTTGATGGAGGTTAGTTACGAGTTTTTATATTTTATATAAAAAGTTTGTTAGGTAATGAAAGGTCTCAAAGTAATTTATCACTTTGCCCCTATTGAAAATAGAATCTGAAATGGCGTCGGAATCATAAAATTGATGGGATTCATAATGAACCCTGGGCCGACCTCTTTGATGAACTCCCGTATACTAATGACACTGTGGATAAGGAGTTTAGACCAAGTTCGAATCATTTTCATTGTTTATTTTTTTGTATCACATCACAAGAAGATAACATCTAAATTTTCCTTTCTGCAGTCGGAGCGTTTAGTCTTGCCGAATGGGATTTCAGAAAGACTGTCGCAACTGGAAATCAAGCTCGGTTATTTCGCTACATGATTAAACTTCTGGACGAGGCAACGAATGGCGTTCTCAAATTACAGGCTGAAGGAAAGAATGTTACGCAATGGAAAGTTCTCATGAATATGGACGGCTTCAATTTGGTTCAGCATGGTTGTTCGAGCTGTAAGAGTTAATTAAAAGAGAATTAATTAAAAGCTCCAGAGTGTTACTGAAATAACCGTAAACGTATCTTTCTCATTCGATTATACCTAGGTCTACCTGGATTCACGTATTTTGTGCAAGCTTATGAAAACTATTACCCAGGCTTTGCAGACGCGATTGTGGCTATCAATAGTAAGCTCTTTTACAGATATACAGGGAATGTTTTTACTTTACTTGTCGAGAAAATTAACAGTTTTCCTGTAATTGTTCCAAACAATTAGCTCCTTCCGCTTTCCAAACGATACTCAACCTTGTCCGAGGAGTGTTCAGTCCACAAACCAGAGCATCTCTGAAAGTGTTTGGTACAAATAGAGCGCAGTGGCAAGAGTACCTGCTCAGCGAAATAAATGCGGACCAACTTTACGAAGAATTTGGTGGCACTAGAAAATCAAAGCATTAACCTACAATCTCTTTATTAAGGGTTTTGTACTAATTAAATTACCTTCAGGCATTACTGTACAATAGACTGTGAACATACATAACATAACCAAAAAAATCGCAAAACAACAACAAACAATAATTTATAAATAATTAATATTTCAATAATGCAAATTATAATAAGATGTGGTGACGCAAGCGTACCAGCGTCAGTCTATGTGAGATGGTGTATACAAACTAAATAGTTGCGTAATTTTTATTTTTGATGTAAAAACAGCTAATTCCATTTTTTATCTAAATTTTTGCTCGTTAATCGTTTATGGAAGCGGATAACTAGTTTCGTCGTCAGTCTCCATACTCGTCTCCCAAGAAAAACGAGGATAAAGCATAAAGTGACGAGGAGTACCAAGAGAGTGATGAAAATATCACAAGAGTAATACTGACACATGTTCATCTTTCTTGCGGGAGACTGGAGAAACGAGGACGCGTTGTTTTGTTCAGACCTCATCACAAACTCGGCCCAGTAGATCGCGGTGTCCAGTGGCGAGCTAGGTCTACCGTCACGAAACACCTTTGAGATTCGATGAACATTTTCGGAAAATCTGTTAGACAAAAAGCTTCTTGGATTAGTTCAAACCATACAATTATGTAAATAATAAAGATTACTTAATTCTGATAATTAACAATTTTTACTCACGTGGGATTATCAAGCATTTGGGAAATTGAAGCGAACAATGTTTCACCACTCAATTCGCTGACCGCTAGTCTCAGCCCGTAGCCTTGTAGGACAGCATTGTGCACGTTTGTGTCTTGGTCAATTCCAAATGGAATGCCTAAGACAGGAACTGCGTGGAACACCGATTCCTGCATACTCAGCAAACCTCCATGTGATATGAAGAGACGAATATTTTCATGGCCTTTACAAAACAGGATTTTATCTTTTTTCATATTTCTGCACAGGTTACACACACACGTGTCTCCATGAAATGTGCGAAAGCGAGATTTTTTTTGTTATTGAAAAGGCAAACTTTATTTATTAACCCAAAATGTCTTGCTGAGGAAACCAATCTTGAATCCAGACGTTGTTTGGAATTGTGATGTTCATAAACTTTGGCTTCTCCATCTTCCATTTCATGACCACCTTCTGCTTCAGTCTGGAAAATGCAGACATCAAATTATTGAGAAATCCATCGGGAGCGTTGTTTACATTGATGAGGGAGCCGACACTGAAATAAATGAATCCATGAGGAGCTTCCAGTTTTGATACAAAATTTAACAAGTCCTTGAATTAAAATTAAAGAATTTTAACATTACGAATGATAAAAGTCACAAAACGCATGCGTAGCTGACTAGATTTCTCAACTTACCCCATTAGATAAAACCAACGCACTTCGACAATGAATGCCACCGATTTCCGTCACTGAAGGAAGTAAAGGTCTTGGCATATTCATAGAGAAGTGACTGTTCATGAAGATCATGCTTGCATTTTCTTCGATTTCTAAAATGCCCGGTGTATCCTCTCCCAAATAACCTTTGTACACTTTTTCTAAATTGGGGAGAATAACCGAGTAAACATAGATGCGGGCCATGAGGAAATGTAGGAAATTTCCCAGTCTCGCAAAAAATCCCATTTGTCCATCAGCGTGATTGTAGCCACGAAACGAGAGCACAGGAACGAAGGAAGGTGGTAGATAATTTCCAACCCGCTCTGAAATATATGACGGCGCAGGCATAGAAGTGACCAGAATAAATGGTGATTTACTCTTGTAAAGAAATCCATCGAAGCAGTTTGTTAAAAAACTGTCGACGAAAATCAAGTCAAACTTTCTCTGTCGAGACGCCACTTTCGCTCCCAAAGTTTCCTGGAAAGCTGCACTCTGAATCACTTGATGGCATCGTTCTACTACTGCGTACAGTGGAAATGTCATTCCACTCGTTTTCAGTGAGATATTGCGATGGCTTTGCAGTGGCTCTTGGAAGTCCTTCGAGTACTCATCTGAAGGGTCTGTAACGAATTCCTTCACGCGTGGATGGAGTAATGTATCCGGTGGGGATTTCTGATTTGTGAGAACGCTCACTCGGTGACCTTTCTCTGCCATTCCATTGATTAAAGGCTCGAAAAGAATTTTGTGACTTTTTGTGGCGAGAGGAAGGAGAAACAAAACATCTTCAGAGGACACACAGTGAAATAGCAGGAGCACTTCCAAAGACAGAAGAGCCAAAATCGTGACCCGTGTTACCATCTTTTTTCAACTTGCGGTCAATAACTGGCAAGAAGTGGGGAATATGCGACTTCTATTTTTTTGCAAAAGGTTACTTTGCGAATTTAATCAAAGGATGAAATCTGCGACGAAAATGATACTAAATCGTGGTCACTGCTTTTCCTCGTTGCATGAGTTGAGTTGAGAGGATGCGAAAAAATATTTTGCCACATACGTCAAATCAGTATAACAGAAGATGTTTGTTGATCGTGATGATGACGACTACGAAGTTATAATACTATTACGGTGCTCTCACTGACATCTATATCGTCTACTACATCATAGCAAAAATATGTCTCTATCCGAGTGCATGTATGTATAGCGCTTGAAATCAGAAGAGCAATCAGCAAATAGAATGGATGATCCGAAAAGACTCATGATATTATGCCTTACTTTTGAATCCTATTTACTAACCACTAATTACTAAGCTCAGGGGCCATGGGCCGTGTTGTAGAAAATTTGAATTGATCGTCTCATCACATGCCATCATACATGTTACACGAAAATGGCACTTCATTATTCGCGACAAATTTGCATTGCGAAAAAAAACAAGTTACGGCTGATAAGTGATGAGTTAAAATTTCCATGCCTTGGTATAGTAAACATCAGTAAATATACAACCTATCAATAACGTAATTATATAAAAACGTAATCAATCTTCGCACAGGTTAGGTTATCAGGATGAGAAAACTGAGCGGGATGTGCTGTCCGTAACCTACCATAAACCTAAAAACCCATAAGTAATTAAATACTCGCTCCTGATAACCACCTACTAAAAGTTGTATTTTGTGCCATTGCCAAAGTAAATGTCTAATAATTTTTTATGGAAGGGATTAAATTAAATTCCATATTTTTTTCTGCTTTACACCACGTGAAATTATCTTGGCTGTATGTAAATAGGTACATAGGTGTTTATGAAAAATGTTTATCTAAAGAGTTATTATTGAATATTGGATTTGTAGTTTCAAGTGTGTACATAACTTCACGAGTAGGGTAGCAAGGACACGAACAACTGAACCCTCTTGTAAAGTTAATGCAAAACTGCTTGTGCAATATAATTCAATGAATGATGAATTGACGACAGTGTGAAGTGCGAAGAGTACGTGTTTCCAGTAGGATTTTTTTTCCAATCTTTCACAAGTCACAAACAACTGAATATCAATCAATTGAAATAGTGTCATTTTTTAAAAAAGATGATTACTTTTGTGCTTTCTGGTGAAATGTCCCATTTCGTCAAAGCGTTTGTAAACTTATCAACTATGTACAGTAATGAATTAATCTCTCATCATTCTGAATTCGGTACTTTACCACGAGCACAATTATTTTCGATTGCATTAAGATAACATTTTCATTGACAGCCTTTTATGAATACAGAATGGAGCGGACCTCCAGTTTTAAGAGCAGTCATTGTTTTCGCATTTAAAAAAAATGAACTCATTAATGCGCACAAAAAAGTATAAAATAGTAATCCTATAATCCGTCTTGAATGAAAGAAATGTTTAAAAAAGTACTCACTTCAATAGCCATGCAGTCACCACTTGAACCACCCATGCTGATAAATTCCTAATTAAAATGTACCCTATAACACAGACTTTTATGGACTGACGTAGAAAATTAAGAAAACGTTCAGAACGACCCAACGAGGCAAATTAAAATGATTCATAGAAGATTAATCTCAATCTTCATTAAAAATCAGGGATAAAATGCGATATTATAGCTCTCCAACTTACAACCCTGTCTTTTCATACAAAATATTATTACTTTGGATTATGCTGGGGTCAGAAGGAACGAATTTAATTTTACTCAGAAGCGTCTTGCAACCAGGAGCAATTGTCCACTTGAGACTACTGTGTTTTATCAGAATCGCAGATTAAGTGTACCCAGTAACCCCGGAGTTTAATTTTAATCGACGACGACAGGCTGTTGACAATTACTCATCATGGGTGTTATTTTATGTGGTTGTTTCCGTGCCTTGTCGCATGTCATGTCACTTTAAACCTTTCGTAAATTCAATGGCATCAACTTCTCAGAATTCGCTTTCGCAGGATAGCAATGCATGCAATATGCAATACATAAAATTACTTGCATTGGCAACTCAGAGAGCACGTGAACTTTTATATTTATTTTTTTTTATTCTTAAGTTGAAGACGGTATTACTTTTACTTTTTACAAAAACTTGCCTCTGAATTAAAATTATTGACGCTAGATTAATGGGTCGGATTTTCTATGACACAACTTACAAACGTTCTCAACCCGCTTTTCCCGTTTTGGATGGATTCATCGACTTTTTACTTTTACTTTTTCTACTCAATTCAGACGTTTTTCTGGAGGCTTGCAGCGAATTTGGCGACAGATCCTCCTTAAAGTTGTCCTCCTGTTCAAATTTCGTGCCTAATTTTTCTGTTGTCCAACTTTTCGTTTGTCTCCACTTTTGCTGGAGGTTGGCCACGTTTCGGTGCCTTAGCTAATGGAATCGTGCCTGAAACTGTCTGATTCACTGGTGTTTTTCCAGAGGGTCCTCCTGCAACGTTTTTCGGGGAAATGGTACCCGGCTCAGTTTTCCGTTTTGCAGTTGCAGGAGCGAGAGCTTTCGGGTTCTCTTTGGCGATTACTTTTTTGGGAGTAGCTTCCGTGTGCTTAACAGATTTTCCCTTTTCTTTTAATTCTTTCACCAGTCCTTTTAATTCTTCATTCGCCATTCGAATTATGCTCTTCTTTTGCTCCGCTGTCAAACCGGAAAGGTCCATGGACGGAATTCGATCAAAAGCGTCTGCAATTACCTCCTAATCACAGCGTTCCGAACAAGGAACTCCACTGTCGGTGCATTCTTAGGAAGTGGTCTGATTCGAACTCGCCTTCTTCGTCATCCATATCGACAAAGTCTGCGGTTGTCACCTGGACCTCGGTTGTACAAGGGATTTGTGCGTTCTTGTTATATAATAATAATTCGTAACTGTAGCCTTCCAATTCGCAGAACTTTTCAAATGTCAGGTCATCATAGGTTCGACCGT
>VYYJ01002767.1:0-19609 GCA_021029165.1 Cyphoderus albinus | reverse complement strand
TTGTAATAATGAAAGCGGAGCTGGGTTCACGTTCACCCACGAATCACATCACGTTGCATCACCTTAATTCGAAATTTAATCAAAAATAAATAGTCTGCTGATTGATTCTGTTTACTTCCATTAACATGATTAAAATGATTATAAAGTAGCGATGAGCGAAGCAAAGACGATATTGATATTATGATAATGATGTTTATACGATATTATCAGATTGCATCGTGCAAGAATTTTGTTTTTAAGGAAGATTAGATACCTAAACATTAAATTCGACATTTCTTTACATTAGTCTATACTTTCCCTGTCAGGAAATTGTGAATTTATTTGTTGCAGAATGTCAATAAAATACCAAAAAACAGAGATGACTTCCTGCATTACTATATTACACTTACAAACACGAACTCGCTCAGGTCATTAATTAGCTAACTGAATTCTTTTTTCTTCCAAAAATTAAAATATTTTTCTTAATTTGCCAGTCAGTCGAGTCGAAATCGAGCATTTAACATCAACATAATAAAAAACAAAATAAAACCACAGAAGGTAAACATAAAAATGATTAAATAAATAAAGAGAAGAAACGAGCCCCTTTTTTCAATTCAATTCAATTATGATACCATTCCTTAAAAGTCAGGCAAAAGACAGTGGCCCATTAAAGCTAAATTTCAGATCGTGAGATGAAATGAAAAACAATCCTAAATCGTTCATCTCAACAAATCAACCAACCTCAGCAGACTCACCGTTTTAGTTGTTTATTAATGCCAAATTGGCAAATCTTTCATTTCATTAATTATACATGCAAACACACAAACCGGCATCCTCATAACACCTTCGTCCCACCAATTTCATGGGTCATTTCCTCCTCAACTTCAACTCTCAGGAAAAAAGTGCAACAAAGCAAAGCAAAAAAAAAAAATAAAAATTCTGCTGAAGAAGAGTAAAAAAAAATATTTTTTTATTTTATTAACTAGCCCAAATAATTTTTTAGTTAGTTTAGGTACTAGGTACGTTACATTATATTATATTATAACAATAAACTTTTTTAATGTATGTAAATGACACAAAAACCAAAATTTTAACATTTATAACACCTGTACCATCCTGCCTGCTGCAGTCTGCAAAATTATTGCTGAGGATTTCATGACATGACCATCTTTTTTACAACTTATCACAAACATCCCATCACATGAGAAGAGTAACGTAACGTAACGTAATAGACATAACAATTAATTAACTCATCTCATCTTATCTCATCAAAGATGCATCATTCAATTCAATGTGCGATATTGCTCATTGTCTATGAATTCTTCGATGGCTCGATTCACTTTGATGGCTCACGGCTCACGTTCACGTCGGCTCTCATGTGGCTGTGGCTATTTGATGTGAGTGAGTGGATCATGACAGGACTATTAAAAACAATGAAAATTCAAATGTATGAAATCAAGCGAGTTAGTGGGTGCTGCTGGCGCATCTTCGTCTGGGTTTCATTATCATTAGGATATGATGCTTCATGCTTTTTTTGCAAAAAAAAATAGCGACCGACCGACTGTGAATACTTAATTTATTAAGGCATCATCATCATCACATAATTTATCTTTTAATTTTAAAGTTTGTGACAACAACGAGAAGAAAAACGTGTTTAAAAACTCCGTGTCCGACTTGGTAATTTTTTTTTACCAAATAAAAATAAAAAATTGCTTAATTATATTTTTTGCAAAAAAGGTGTAAAATTTCCTAAATAAAAATACCTAGCGGAAGGAAGTATCATCATCATCTTATTCATTCATTTTATTCTACTTTTCTCCTTGTAACGTAATAAGGAACGCAAAATAAAATTTGCAAAACGTACACAAATTAATTAATGTAAATACTATTTAACTTACTATACAACTAACCAAAACCACGTTACGCTGCACAAATCAGTAATTGTACACAAATTAATTAATGTAAATACTATTTAACTTACTACATAACTAACCAAAACCACGTTACGCTGTACAAATCAGTAATTATACATACATACATAATTATAATTATAATCATTTGAAAACTGTTTGTCAAAATTTTTAGTGAATTTTAATTTTTACATTTCCAACAATTTTTAAGGGAAAAAATTATTATTTTTTAGTTTTGGTATTATAAATATAAAAATGCCATTTTAATTTTTTGAATTTTAATTTTTGCTAGAAATGACTCGTTCTCGACACAAAAATGGTTTGACGATGATTATGATTATGAACAATTAAAGTGATGATTGATGAGTGAGTGAGTGAGTGACTGCATTTAACATCTAGCGAAAAAGGCGACAATTAAAAAAAATAAAGCGAATTCTTCTTTTCCACCTGACATCAATTGACATGTGACATGACATGAATATGACGCATCAAACATTTCCATTTTCGATTCTGTACTGTTACCTACAACTTAAAGATTAGTTTAAAAACACATAAATTCAATGTACTTAGGGACAGTTACAGTAATAAAAAGTGCTTAATAACAAGACAATTTGAATAAACGTCCATACACTACCTACATTAACAAAAAATTATTTTTTGCTAAAAACTACAGAAACTCTGAGTGAGACAGAAGACAGCCAGTGTGAAGATTTGCCGCTAATGATTATACAATCTATAATTATAATTAACTATAGGTAAATCATTCTATCCTAGTTATACACAACACAATGTTATTTCATTTTATTATATCATATCATCCCAAAAAAAATTTACGCCACTTTTGACACACTTGACTTGACATGACTGTGTGAGAGATCTAAAAAAGTTAAAAACAAAAAAAGATGATCTAAACCGGAAATGCGAGATTTCTCTCACTTTGCTATTCTACAGAAGGCGCAACTTTTTAACAATGTCAACATATCGTATTGTATTGTATCTTATGGTAATTGTGGCGTATTGTCAATCAGCAAGTGATAAAATAAAGTAAAGTAAAAAGAGCGTTATCATTGCATGATAAGTCAATACAAATGTGATGTTATCGTATTATACTAAAAGACTTCTAGACAAAATAATATTACAACATAGCGCCGCAAAATATTGTATCTAAGAGTACAATCTACTTACTTAGTTGCAGCATGACTTGACATTTTATGACATCCTAATAAAAAAGTGAAAGCTGAGCTCGCAAATTCATACTAGAGAGTAAACTAAAGTACCTGCCTTCTTTAACATCGCATGAATCACATCTTTAATTTTTCAAATAAAATTGACTTTGCGATTTGAAGCAGAAGTAAAAGACAGTAAAACACTTGATTGCATTTTATATTAATATTTAATACATTATTGTTCAGGGTGGCCGTTTACACCGTTTGAGCAAAAATTTATATTATGTTATGTAATCGGTTAAAAAAGGTATGGGACTGGCCCAAAATTTTTTGGTTGAATTGAAGCTGATCCTACTCGAAGATAATAGTGTGGTGTAAAGCACGTTCTCATCTCATCTTAACTGATAATCATGACGATGAAATTACAGATGCAAATGCAAAATTGTAAACATGTTTTGTTTACTGTTACTCTTCTTGTGGTATAGAAGACTTTTGTGTAAGTGGACACAGCATGCACCTGTAAACACTTTTTTGCGTGTGCCACATTTTTACTACGTTAGAAGCCGATTATTAACAAAGTTAAGTGGCAGTGGCGCTAGTGGTGCAGGTTAGGTAGATAAACGACGCACGATCACGTACATTAGACACATACATTGTAATTGTAATGTTAATCAAATGCAATATTTCATTTTGGCCACATATTACAATGGCTCATCGGCCTATACTTTGAAATATCAACATCCTCGTTCATTTCATTTCATTTTTCATTGACAGTTGCAAAAATTTGCAAAGAAGGAAGGAACCACCAAAAGAACGGAAGGAAGCCTTTTTTTAAAGACTGACACTCACGACGATTAAATATTACATAACAGAAAGAAAATGATAATGACTCAATGTGTGGAGATAAAAAGGAAATACTAGTGACCACTTTGCGACCAGTTAGCGTTCGGCAGTTTATCAGTGACAGTGACCAGTGACCAGCAGTAGTGAGTGAATGGCAAAGATTCTTGAAAAAAATAGATGAAATTTGAGTGAAAAAAAAAACTTTTTTTTCTAAATTTTTGAATTTTATTTTTTGCAAGAAAACAAAATGTTTTTGAAGAAACATTTTCTGATTTTGTTTCTGCTTATTGGTTAGTCAAGTTTATTAAATAGATAATTAAGCTTGTTAAATAAGATGCGTTAGTCAATTAATTAAAATGAGTGATTTTGTGGAATTGCAATTAAACAGGTTCAACGGTCGCCGGCGATGTGGACGTTGACTCCGATGAGCGGGATCACGACGAAAGTGACTCGGCGGAGGCACCCGCACAAACAAATGCGAAACGGGAAGCGGCCATTTCCTCGGGCTATGGTCCACCCGAGGAAACTGAGCCCGCTCATGAAGCACCAGCGCCCGTTTACGGCCCACCTAGCGCGCCCCAGAGCTATTCCAAGTCGATCCCCGCTGCGGCCATAAGGAATGTTGAAACTGTCGCCGTTACGAAGACCATCACTCCTGTGGTCACAAAGACCACTACGTACCATAGCCACGCTGAGCCCGCGCTGTCCATCGGTCATGTACAGGGTTACCAGCAGACTGCCACGGGTCAACCCAAGATTGCCCCAGTGCAGTTCCAAACGCAATACACGTCATATGCCAATCCCACCGTGGGCGTCAATGGCCCAGTGACCTACACCGGACCTGCGGTCGTTCTCAGCTCCGGAGGAGGTCTCGTCTCAATGCCCATCTCAGCTTTATCAGGAACAGGATCCCTTAGCTCAGTGTACGGACCTCCATCCTCCCAAAGTCAATCTTTGAGTTCTGGTGGATCCGGGGGCGCACTCCCCTCCACCTATGGCCCACCCGGACAATCTGCTGGAACTCCGCTGGGAGCTTACACGAAAAGTGTGCCGAGGTACGTCTCTTTCCGTCCGATGGCGGCACCACACACTTTGTCTCTGCAAAACATCCAGCAACTCCAACAGCTCAGGGCTCCATCTCCATTTAGGTATCAAGCCGCTGGAAGTCAGATCAGTCCCATGGCCATCCGGGCCACTCGCTTATCACCAATTTCCGGTTCTAGTCCATCGTCATCTGCATCGTCACCCTATGCCATCTACCAGCTCAGACGACCTCTTTCATACAGCAACAACCCCAGGTCCAGTCCACTCCAAGGAGCTGCAACCTCCTACTCGCCCCTTTCTCTCGCACTCAGATCCGCTCAGGCTTATCAGCCCCGACCTCAGCTCCAGGCTTATCAGCCACAGGCTCAAGCTTATCAGGCTCAGGCTTATCAGCCACAAGCTCAGGCTTATCAGGCTTATCAGCCACAAAATTTCGCTTATCTTCAACAACCCTACCTACAGCAGCAACAGTCACACCCACAAGGCCCACTCGGCCAACCCACAGTTCAATACGTGCAAACTTACACGATGCCCAGTGTGAGCTACACGAGGCTCCAGCCCGCTAACAAACAGCAGCTTCTCCAGCAGCAACAAAGTACGCAGTCATTATCGCCTCAATATCAATTAAGGGCGATCAGGCAGCAAGTTAATTAATTAATTAATTATCTGCTCATTATTATTAAATTTTACCAAACAACACAAATTACCAAGAATTGCGTACATGACATGTTACAATTTACTAATTACAATTATAAAAATCGTTCATTGTTATTTTTTAATTTTTGTTATTAAAGTTAAATATCATCGAGTTTGTTAACTGGACAGGACTGGATCTGTTGATTAACGCTCAAATAAATACCAATCTACATAAAATGCCTTTGTTGAATTGAATCATTGAATTTAACCAAAGTCAGTAAAAAAATGTTGCGTTAAGTTTAAAAAAATTAATTTAATGACTTTTTTACAAGTTGATTCATTTTTCCATTGCTTTACAAAATATTATTCAGTGTCGGGGAAAAGTTGAGGAAGTTGCGTATTTTTATTTTAGTATTATTATTCATTCAAGACAAGAAAGTTTTTGATTCCTCCAGGGACTTGAAACTTGACTTGAGATGCGAAAGAGAGCGACTGGCAACTTAACTGGCACATTTTTACTGGCTACGGTCACAGTCACAGTGGTTACAGTGCCACTGCCACTGCCACTGGAAAGAAATGGAATACCAAAACCCCAAACCACCGTCACATGACATTATACCAGAGTTAGTTATCTTGATAAGGGAATCAAAAGACATTTATTTCGAATTTCCTTTCTGGGAGAGAAAATGAAAAGTTTAGAAGGTAAAGTACGCACATACGTATAACATACGCACATTACATAACATTACATTACATTTTTTATCTTGCCCACACATCTCAAACTGGGAATAAATTTATTTCCTTTTGTTCACTTCTTACGCATTGTATCTTGATTGCGTAGAGCCACATACAGCCACAGCTACATAGTAGCACTTTTAAGAGCTGGAGTTGGTGGTTTGAGGAGCTGCGTGAGCTCATTTCATTTTTCTTCCTCTCGTTCCAAGACCAAGACTCGACTTGGACTTTGAAAAGAAAAAAATCATTTTTCTTTCATTTTCATTTTATACTCGTTTTTTGTTATGTTATGTTATGAAGAAGGTATTTTTCATTAGGTATTATTACGGTTAACAGTAGCCAAATCTTTTCTATTCTTACAAGGAAATCGCAAATTGTGCCATTCATTCATTGTAAAAGAAGAGGAACGAGCAAATGGAAGCACAAAGGCCAATTATTTTTTTTGGTTCGGTCGCGGACAAGACGAATGCTTTCACTTGACTTGAGTTTCTGTTTGATGACAATGTTTCCCTTTGTTTGTTTGAAATGCCTCCATTATTAACAGATTCTATAGTATTCTAAGTATTCCATTCACAGAAAGGAAAAATTAGGTATTGTAATAAAAAAAATATTTCGACTATTAAAAAATTCCTGCAAAATATTAAAGCAAGCAGAGGATGACGAAATAAAATATGGAATGTATTAGATTACGCAATTGTTCCACTCGAGTCAGAGTCAAGGGTGCACGCACCTATTACATCGCGGACTTTGAGAGTTGCGACATGTCACATTTACCATCCATTCTAAGATTCATTTCATTTTATGAGATGCAGCAATAGCGAACACTTTTGCCAATTCCTATTTTATTCTATTTGAGTTAAGATCTTCACTTTGACTCTTTGGCCTGTCATTTCATTTCAAAAGGAAACTCCTTTCCCTGTGCAGTAACAGTCAAGACTCGAAAGTTCCAAGTTAGAAATAAAAATGTTCCTTTAAACCCTCCTAACTGTAACCCATCGTATGAAAAGAAATTGTTGGTCAATTCACTTTCACTTTTCTTTTGAATATTCATGTCATTCATGTGAATGTGATGTCATCATCTAAAGAGAAAAAGAACGTTTTTTTTCTGCGTCTCTCAGTTTGTGGCTGTGTGGTAGTAGCGTGGCAATAACGACTTTTGGTCGTTCCGTTGTTCCTGTTCCCTCCAGCTCCACTAATGAATGTGCCTTAAGTTGCAAACTGTGACATGATACACGATATGGACACAAGTCAAAGTCTAGAAGCTCTGAAAACGTAAGTTGAGCTGAGACATATTTTAGAAAATTATGGGCAAGACCTTCTTGAGACAAGTGGCTGTTTTTCAAGCAGTAATGCTTTATGCTTGCAGTATTACCATTTACTAACTACTACCTCCATCCTCCACCTCCTGCTTCTGGTTCTAAATAAATGACATGCGACACGGACGGGAAATATTATAGTGGAAAAGTGAGCATTTTATTTCATCTTTTTTCTTTTCTTTTCTCGCTCTAAGGAAAAGGAAAATTGTAGGGCTTGCCTTGGGCAACTTATCAAGTGGTCGTGGTTGTTCTGGTCGTGGTCGTCGTCCTCATATTTATTTACATTTAACATGGCACACTTGAGAGAAACCCAAAACGTCCTTTGCTTACCGTAAAACTTGTAAACATGACCCAAGCTGAAAACCCAAATCGACCTTTTTTAAACTGAATTTCGAGGTGGGCTAAAAATTTCAAATTCTCCACATGCCCTATAAATTAGAGGTTGGCCATTTCATTATAAGTTTTACGGCAGTTATTAGAGAGGCAGGAGAAAATTTAGAAACGAAACCACACACGACCACGAGTAAAGTAAGTAAAAGGAAAAGTAACAAGTTCGTTGTTTATTTGATATTAAGGTGACACTGCCACATTATAACTTGATATTGCGATATGTATGTGTTTGTGTGCAACATGGAAATTTAAATGGAACCATGAAACAAACCATGGAACTTGAGTATTGTAGTATCGTAGTAATAGGAGCAGGACAGGAACAACTTCAAACTGAAGTGGCTCAAACTGAAACCGTTTTTTGTGGATAAGGAGAAAAAAGATTTCATTTTCATTTGGTTTTTAGTACGAGAGTGTTTTCGAGAGAAAAAGCTGTTTTACATAAACATAACATAACGTGGCCGAATAAAAGAAAAGTGGTAAAACTGAAATAAAACACGGAACACACACATTGAAAAAATGGAGCATTTTCTGTTTGGGCTGGACTTTGTTGGTTGGAGACCTGGACGTGGTCGCGGTGCTGTTGCGTTTTCTTTTGTTTTGCTTTCTGGCTCTGTTGCTTTTTTCCACGGAGAAAATTTCAGTGTAAAACTCCATTGAACTAAGGAGAAACGTGTGTTTGTCGCACTCGCATTACTAATACTATGCTCACATCAGTGCGTATTGGAATTGGGGAAAATAAAATTTTTAGTGCAGGCAGTTTATAAACTGGATTGATATTGATATTGATACCTAACATGACATGGATGAAATAAAATGAAGCTCGCTCGCACTCCACTGCTTCAGTTCAATCCACTTTCCGTTTCGTGTCGTTGTTGTCCATGTCCAGTAAAGTGGGAAATGTCCAGACCAATAATAAACAAAAGAGGTATAAATGTGTCCAATACTGTATCAGATCAGCGAAATATCAAAGTGCGTGCGTGTCTCATAATAGCATGAGGAAAACTTTACATATCTACTAATGTAATATGACGTGTGTGTTTTTTAGTTTTTGGTGTGTGTGAGAAAACTCGGTTTAATAAAGTTTTACTTTTTACCGATATGTCAGTTGAGTGAGTGAGACACGATCGAAGCCACATCACATCCACATTATTCCAGTTTTTTTCCAGGCCCAGTAAAAGTGTGAAAAAGTCAAGTTTTTATTTCTTTTCCAGAAAAAAATCAACTTTGGTGGCATTTTTTGAAGGGTCGTTTTCATTTCAAAGAGATAAATACGACATATTTTAGAGTTGTAAGTTTCTCACTGTGGACACAATTTTTTCCCCACTTTTTCGGTTACACCACACGAACAAAAACATGTAACAATTACATCAATTTTCCCCCGGAGAGCAAGAGCCAAGAAGGAATCCGACATTAAAATACTCACAAGGATAAAAACTGGACAACATTTTTTTTCTCCTGTGAATGTGAATAGTTAATGTGAATACACGTAGAATACCTACGTAGGTTCACGGTGGTTATAGTAAAGTACCAGCCAGCATAGCAGCGAGCAAACATTTTGAGGGACAATTTTTATTTGTATGGACTGCACTACACAGCAATTGTTAGAAGTGTGAGAGCTTATGTTGTACAAAGTAAGTAGAAAGTGACAACGACAACACCACTGAATAATAATAAAAACGATAATAATAAAAAAAAGTGAGGAGTCGCCTCTCTCCGTATGGAGCTACATGGAAAAGTTTGAAAAAGGGACAGTAAGAGTGAGTTGAGTGGATGATTCTGTTTTGAATGGGATGGAAGTTGTTGGACCTGGAAGCGGATGGAAGTTCGTTGCAAGTTTGTGGTGGTAGATTGTCATTTTATTTCATTGTTAGATTCCAGATACTATTGTATGTAATGGTTATGTTGGAAGAGTAACTAACTAAACCGTGAGTTTTTTAGAAGTGAGATGATAAATCCAGTGAGTAATTTGTACCAGTAACATAACGTAAAGCCTTTTTGTTGTGTGTGTAAACGCTAGAAGTTGAGTGAGTGAGAGTGAGTAAAGAAAGACTCATTTCCAAATCTCTCCCTCGACTCACTCAGTTAAACTCTGCTAAAACTCGGCTTTTTTTCTTTCTCATCATCGCCCTTCAAATTCAAAGGACTTTAGTCAAAGAAAGGTTTTATAAGCGATAAATGTGGATGTGAATGTTTTTAACTTTGGGTTCGTTATAAGAGAGGGAAAAATCTTGATGATGAAGATGATGAATATGAGTAAACGGGAGGGGTGAAGCTGAGCAGATTTTTACCCTGGACGGCTGGACCTACAAGCCTGAAAATAAAAGACTTCCATCCACCACGCACTCTGTTACCTTATGTTGTTTCTCCTAAGTGCTCAAAAGCCGAGCTGCAGCTCAGTTCAGTCACTTTGCTCGCTCATTCCCAAATCTCTAAAAACTCTATTCTATAACATCACTAAACCAAACTACTCAAAATCTCGTTTCGTTTATTGAGATGAGTTTGAGCCGAGAGAAAAATCTCCTCTGTTCTGTTGTCGTTACTGAGTGAAAAAGGTTTTTGTGGTTTTAGCAGCTTCAACCATCTAACCAAAATCTCTTCATTTCATAATAAGCAAAAAGGAGATGCGTGTTTCTTTTTTATTTGTATTTAAAACCTTCTCTCTTTCCATCACTAAACTCAACGAAAGAAAACTATAAAACTCATCACATTCACATCGCATCATCGGTAAATACATACATTTACCTATTTTATAATAATGATCGAAGATTATTTTAGTGTGTAATCATAATCATGAATGAACACTGAGAATTTGAACATCATCACAAATCTTGTACGTACAAGCAACATTTTTGAAAGTATTTTTTAACAAGTGAAAAATCGACTTTGGCAGAACAAGACAAAGACTTGATTCTTCATGGAGAAAATAAATCTTTGCTTACCCACTTACATAAAGCTCATGAATCGTAATAATGTAAGCTTGTAATGTACTTATGTACATGTATGTACATGTTATGTAAAAGTGTCCACAAAAAAGAGATTTTCTGTACTCAATCTCGAATCTGAATTCTGAACCTCGACTCGACCTCGACTTCATTTTTTGATGATCCACTCGAAAATGATGTAAAGTTACTTACTTCAAGGGTACCCGTATAATGCTCTTATGTAACATAGCTAAGTAAGCCTGAGTCTAGTATTTACAGTGTAAAAACTAAAAAAAGTTAAAAGTTGCCGTTAAGAGCTGAAATAAAATCTATCTTTTTCTTCTTACCTACTAAAAACCAGTAACATCAACGACAGTCTCTCTCCTTACTTTTACTATTAAATTGCATTGTAAAAAGCTGCTTTTGTTCTGTTCTGTTATTTTTGGTGGTGGTAAAGCCTGAAGTGAGTTGAGCCAGAAATTTTCTGATCTGATGTGGTACTAGCTCATGAAGATGAACTCGTGAAGGAAAAAGGCTCAGCTCTTGTACTTGTAGCAGCTCTCAGCTCTGGCTGAAATTCAACCTCAACCTCAACTTCAACTTCAACTCAGGGAAAAAAGAGCGAGCTGAGACGCACTTCCTCGCCAGTTCTCATCCTGCTCTCTGGCTTTTCACAACCGTTCCACTCCGACTCCATCGACAGCCTCATCTTTACCAAATCACCCACAAGACAAGACTCAAACCTAAACAGAAGCATCTTTCTTTTTAATTCAAAGCTCTTCGTGGGTTTCGTGAGTTTCGTGACATGACCAGAAGAATGGAATGTGCCGAAGCAGAAGCAGCAGCTTCTTAAGGAAAAATAAGACGTTGTGAAAAATGAAAATCTCCTTGTAGTAAGCAACAATTGAGACATTGCTTCATTCCACGTTCATTTACATTCTCAGGTAGAAAAGTGTGAGTTTTGAGTCAGTGAGTTACTCAGTTGAGTTTCTAGTGCCTCCGTCCTTTCGGGTTGTTGTTGTTGTGTCCATTGTTCATATAAGGAAAGGCTTCCAAAGAAAAAAGGCCACGAGCTACCAACTATAAAGCAGCGAGAGTAAACGAAAATCTTCTTTTAAGACTTCCAACTCTTTTCTTCTCAGACACGACTAAAAAAATAATCCTTTTCTGATGAACCCGATAATAATGTAGCATGTAGCTTTATTTAATGCTAAAAACTATTTACAACCTTGCACCAACCACGTCTTTACAACATACAAGATTCGAGAGATTCTTTTAAAAAAGCCCCTTTCCCCACTCTACATAAAAACATCTCAAAGAAAATTGCCTGGAGCGGAATTCATTTGAATGTGAATTTCAAGCCGAATCTCTCCAGCAAGGAAAGAGAAAAATGTGAAAAGTTTCTCGTTCTCGTCTCTTCTGGCTGACTGTGACAAATTATTGAGGTGGATGAACACAGAAACAAGCTGAACATGACATGACATGAGCATTTAGAATAAAATGTGAAGGTGACGGGAAAACGGTGACGATTGATTAATTGGATTTGGAAAAAAACTTGAAGAAAAAAATGTCAGTGTTAGTCGAAGAAAAAGCGTCCATGTCCATGATAATTTTTAAAGAAAATGAATGAAAAGAGTGAAAAACTGGGCGGAGGTGATCCACGCCAACATCAGCATCAACCACCTTCCTGGAACTGGAGGTGGCCGTGGCGTGAGCATGGAACAGGACAAAACGTTCTACTACTATCCCCGTGGGGTGGTGAGCTACCTCTGGGGAGGGGGAGGGGGTGGAAGTGGGGATAATGAGGATGATGGAGGTGGTGGAAGTGGAGGATACTATGAAAGAGGGTGTGGCGGTGGGAGAGTACGCCGAGGTGGCGGTGGAGGTGGAGGCGTCAGTGTAGTCCAAGTAGTCTTGTGGGTGGTCACACTTTCCCTGGTGGGCCTACTGGGCCAGCGCGTGTACAATCTGGAACAAAGACTGAGCCAAGTGGAAGGCCAGCTCCTGCTAATACTCACGGGTCATCAGATGTCAATGTCAGGCTCCACTTCAGGTGGAGGAGTTGGCGGTGGAGGTGACGGTGGTGACATGCATCTTCTGCTGAACCACTTTATCAATACAATGAACATGAACTCTGGCGAGTCTGCGTCTTCTAACAGTAAAAATCAAGTTGGTGGTAGTAGTGAGTCTGTTAATAGCTATAATAATATTCACCATAATTTTAATAGGCTAGTGCGTCAAGGTGTTCGAGGTGGAGGTGGGGGTGGTGGTATCAGTGAATTTATCAGTGACGATGGATCTTCCGCGGGTCATCCGATGCTGCGCTTCCGGAGGGAAGCGAGTCCCCAGAATATGAATATGAATCATCAACTTGAACAGCAAAGAGGACCAGGATCTCATTGATAATGTCATTCTCTCATCAGGGGGAGGCGGTGGATCCCAGAACAACATGGGTGGGCCGGGCGGATCTTTGCCCGACTTCTCGCATTGTCCTTGTACTCAGGGTAAGTCAAAGAATTTTTTTTTCTTTAAAGGTCCTCCACCTTCCAAGAAAAATCTTAGGTACATACATATGAAGAAGGGACGTGTTTGTTTCGTTCATAAAAATTCGCGTGCGTGATTCAGCTTGATTGCATGTTTTGAGTGAGAATAATTAATTATAATATTATTTATATTGCATTGAATTGCGTGTCGCCGCCAGTATAGTCATCAGTCAAGTCAGGTCAAGTCGCAGTCATAGTCATTAAGTGATTGCGTCTTAAATTTCACGAATGATTAAAAACCCGCCCATAACAGAGATTATTTTTATTTTTATTTTATTCAACCTCGTTTTTTAACAATACTCATAAATTTCTTCTTTGGGCTTTAATTGTCATTAATACGGTCCATTACATTACAGGTACATACATAAAACTAAACTTTTACCACGACCACGACCACCTTTTACTTGGAATATTTTTTCTCGTCGCAATTTATTGGATTGACTTCACTAGAATCATGTATAAATGATTTAATGTTAATCGTAATGTAATGTTAATAATGTTAATGTACCAAACAATAATCAGAATTGAGACGAGTGCACAAAAGTAAAAATCTTCATGATTGAGTGAAAAGAGGTGCGACTTTTGTTTTCGCTAATAACCAATTTCATCTCAGTCAGTCAACTATTCAATGAATGCACTGAAACATATGCACATTGTATATATACAATATTCATTGTTTTGTAATTGTAAGTCCTTGGTGGACTCACACAGAACACAAAGAGAAATTAACATGTGCCAAGTTTTTGAGTTTGAGTGGCCAGGGGCGAAAGCGAGAAAGAAAAAATTTATTTAATATCAGATTTATTTAATGCTTTAGTCCATAATATGCATATTCACAACTTCACAACTATTATAAATCTATCCCTGTCATTTTGACTTTGACTACGCTATCGTACGTAGCCTTATCGACTCGACTCCGAGTTTTTAATACGAATTTTTGGCAGATCCTTTTAAAAATCCTTTATCGNACAACTTCACAACTATTATAAATCTATCCCTGTCATTTTGACTTTGACTACGCTATCGTACGTAGCCTTATCGACTCGACTCCGAGTTTTTAATACGAATTTTTGGCAGATCCTTTTAAAAATCCTTTATCGGAAGAATTTCTTTTTCTACTTGTTACTTTGAAAGAGTTGTGTTGTTGGGTTTTGGGTTGTGTGCGCGTTTTGATGAGATACATTTTTTAAAATAAAGAAAAATGGGTAAATGTGTCCAATACGTAGAGAGAGGAACAAACTGGTTTTCACACTTTTTACTTTTACAACATCGTAGATTATTATTATTATGTGACCAATGCATCATAATCATCCACTCCACCGGTTGAGAAAAAAATTATTGAAAAATGCGAGAAAACGTAGTCTCTCTAATTATAGGCCGGGATCATTTATTTATTATCAAAATAAAATAGCTGCATGTTCCTAATGACTGGTTAATTAAACTTTAACCTTAATTAGGAACAAAATTGTTTATTAGGGTCAGAATCAGTATCAGTAGGAAAATGGGGTTGGGATTTTTAAGGTGGGTGAGTATTAATTAGATAGAATACGGTATGTAATGTAAGGTACAATTTTACTTTTCCTTCGTTGTTGGGTTAGTTAATAGTTAATGGTTAATGTGGAATGGACACATTATCATCATTAACTTTACATTTATGATAAGTTTTTTAAAACCCCTGCTCCTGCCCTGAGAAATTTTTCACCCCTCTTGTTCAGTTCACAGCTGCGTACCTCTTCCACTTCCACACGCAACGTGAAATATTTCTTTTCTAAAATATTGCCGGCGAAAAATATTTTAAACAATATTTCAGACATCACACTGATTTTCATATTATAATGCTAAATATGCAAATGCAGGGGGAAATGAGTGAAGTGAAGAGAAAAGCGTGAGATGTTCATCATCACATCACATCACCTCCTCATGGCGAATGGTGATGAAGATGGTCTGTCACATAAAAACAAAAGAGGTTTCATCATCTTCATCATGATTTCTTTGTAATCATGACTCTCTTGTTTCCTCCACATCCACATCCACGAAGAGAATGAAAGAATTGAGGATATGCATCTGCCCATGTCAGTTTATATTTCCATAATATCCGATTCTGAGCCGAAGCAAACGGAAGTTGAAGTTTAAAGTGACCAGAGTTATAAAAAAAAGTTTCTTTGTCATTCATGTTTTAAAGCGTGTCCATCTCCATCTTTCATTTCATCATCATCAAACAATTTATTTAATGTAATAAGATGCATGTGTCCACTTCCATTATTTTCCATCCTCATCCCAAACTTGCTCAATAATAAAACCAAGATAAATATTTGAATTTCAGTGAGTGAAATAGGATAGTTTTATTTGCATATCAATTCACGTTGCGTTGCGTTACTTTACGAGACTTTTTGTTACGCAACTTTTTAGTTTCTATTTGAGTTTCCTCAATCTGAATCTCAGAGTCTGAGTAGAGTAGAGGCAGCTGTTAAGTACATTACTTGACTTTTTTAAAACGTCCATTTCCTTAAGCCACAGCCACGCACGAATTATTGGCAGTGGCAGGCAGCACTCGGATACAGTAATAAACTCAGATTCGCTCCGCTCACTCAAGTCCTCTTCGTCTTTTCTTTGTCATTGTGGTGATGTGATGGACGGACAATTTGAAAATCCTTTCTATTTCACCGAGAGAAAACTGCGACTCGACTGGCATTGGCACGGCACGCTACGATAACACTGAGGAATGGCATCAAGTTGGAGTTGGACTTTTGGAGTGGCGTCATCGCGCGTAGTATTAAATAAAAATAGAGTAAAAATCCCATAAAAATTTAAAGTCCCCAATTTGTCGCGAAAAATATGTAAATCGACTTTTACAGGACTACACTACGGTTTTACATCATCATGAGAAGAAAAATATGGAAATGGAAATAAAATGCAAGTTTCAAGAAGAAATAAAGGAAAAAGTAGGACGAAGCAGGATCGTGAGCGTGAAGTAAAAATGAATTCCATTAAAAACAGCTTTTTAAAATCCCTTCTCTAAATCTAAAAATCTTCACATTCCAACTCATGACATTCATGACAGGCTGTGGCTGTGGCTTAGTTTCTTCAGCTGTAGCTCGTTTTCGTTTAAAATTCCTCCGAAGGTAATTTCAGCGAGGAAAAATAAACATTTCCAAATTATAACCAAAAGATATATTCCAAATTATGAGCTCCTTTAATTACCTTGCTACATTTTAGATTTATTCAATTTCAACTTTCACGCCTTGTGTGAGTGTGAGGTCCCATCGCGCTATTTAATATGCTTATCTTTTAAAATCCGCATTTTTATGATTACATTTTGACACGATTATGGATTTTTACCCGGCTTTTTTATTACATCATTACACATTTTTATGGATCATTTTCTGTTTTGTTTACACGATTACTTTTTAAGGAGAAACACGTGTCATCACATCACATCACATTAGAGATTATTGCATCGCATCACTTGGTGAAAATTAGCCCATGTTAATGCTAATGTTATTATGAGGATGCGAATTTAATTTGGTAAACTACAAACAAACATTTTACGTTACATGACATTACATGCTCGCAATCGCAGTTCATAACTCTAGCTCGCAATAACATTTAACAAATTTAATTTAATCTTTGAAAAAATTCACAGCGCAATTTGCAAGAGCATATTAATTTATTACATGTTATGCTGCGCTGCTGCATGTTAGGTCCTAATAAAGTCCCAACAGATTTCTTAACAAGTACGCACATACGTTTTGAAAATATGGCAGTTATCGAAGTCATAAAGATGAAGTGTCATAAAAATATATCTTTGGCATATTTTTTTGCGATTTTTCGATCCTCCTCCTCTCCTGCAAGAGAAGGAAGTAAATAATTTTTTTACAACATTTCTGACATTCTTTGACATAAGGAAAATACAGCTTGAAGAGATGAAACAAATCGGAGATGAAAATGGCGACAAAATATGGGATTTTATGACTTGAAGAGGTTTGCTTGCAAAATGCATTGGTAATAAAATATGCAGAAGAAAATAATAAAAATCGTTGAAGAAGCGAGTCGCAATAAATTTTTTGCGCATTTTAGTTTTTATGGCTCCGATGACTCGCTCACCCACAAAATCAAATGTTACTTGCATACTTACAAATCATTTTTAGATCAAGTTTTGAACTTTTTTGGCTTCTTCTAAAAAAAGGCTGTAATGAAGCAGAAATAAAATTTATTTAGCAAGTGGTTTTTTGCCTTCGACTTTTAAGGCTGTCAGCTACGGTAATTTTTACACTTATGAAATATTTTCTTTCTAAAATCATATTGAATATTTTGTATGGTAAATAACACAGCTTAAACCCTTAAATTTGAGCAGTTTATGCAATAATGCAATGCCTTGATATTTTGATAATAATAACGAACACGATAATAAACCTGCTCGCAATCAGTAGTCGGCACAGGAGAAGCATCTTTCCACGTCTACGTCCACCTCCACCAATTACTTCCATGTGTCCACCTCCACCTCCTTAAATCCTTTTCCATAATGACAAGAATGAAGCCGCTCTTCTCCCACTACGGCTCATTTTGACTCTGCTTAGTTGTTGTATGCAGAAAATGGAAATTGCTCCTTATACAATGCATATTTAAATACCCTTTTAACTAACGTCTAAAAACAACAAAGTCTTTCTAAAAACTCATGGCTTGGACTTGACTTGGGTTAGAGCAGGACATAATAAACATACGTCTCTGTCTCTCCGTCTCTCTTTTCCCTTTTTCTTCATTTATTTAGCTAATTATGGTAAAGTCGACAGAGAGACGCCGTCGTTCATCTTCTTGCAGCGAGAAGAAGCGTCTCTCTTGTTAAAAAGGGAACACAAAAGGAAAAGTGTGGAAAAGCCGACTGTGATCATAAATGTGAAGCGTCTCATCATCTTGCGACTCGATGCGACTCTTTCAGTTTGACTCCATCTTCATTGGACATGGACACATTCGCTCGTGTTTCCTTCCAACACAACATAACAACAGGTTTATTAATATTGCATTTAATTAGTCCTTTTACCCTCTTGTTTATTACTGAGTTTAAATATGCATCACATCACGTACATACGTAACGTCACATTATTACACACTTCAACTTTTCTCTAATGTTTTCTAATAATGCACTCCACGACAGCTTAAAACTTCTCTGGACAAAAAATCGAGTCTGGAGTCTGGACGCTGGAGAAACTAAAATAAAGCAGGAAATACGTCGTTGAGTTCAAGTTGAAGTTGAAGTTGGAAATACCGACCGACAGAGAATATTGCAATGATTATGATCAAGATAATGACGGTTGTTATTATCGTCATTAAAATGTCTCCAGTAAAGTAAAAGTGAACAGATTTACATTTTTTTTTTCAAAAAGACGAGGGTGTTGACTTCTCAACACATCAACAATCAACATATTTACACACACAATTTTTTGAAGGATCAGATATCAAATGATATTGAAGTGGACAATGAAAGTTTTGTTGATGATGATGATTTCGCACTTAATGAACGAAACATTTTAGAATGCATCATGATCTTTTATTGTCATCTTGACAGTGGACCTGCCATGGCCAGGCAGAGCCAAGTTAAGTGAACTCTGATTACGATTACGTATGTGTTGCATCTAGGATCGTTTCTGTTTTTGTTGGTTCTGGTTCTGGTCCATTGACCGTTGTAATTAGGATGTGATCAATTATGACAATGACGATGATGAGACATGACACAAAAATCCTCCACTCGCAAGTCATTGCATTGTTCACTCACAGGACAGGACAGGCAACTCTCTTATAATGTAACTGTCACTGTCACTGTCACAAAACCGTCATCATCATTAACATAAACATGCTCGTTATGTTACGTTACTTTTTACAATCTTCATCGTTATCGTTAATCGTGTGTGCATTTTAAAATAGACTTTTTAAAAAGTGCTTTTGAACTTGAAAAATTTTCCCATTGCAGTCGAAATCGGCAGATCGCACTTTAACTGACTCTAGTTATGTTAAATAGTAATAAACAATAAATAATAAAGCAATTTAAATTTATAAACAACGCATCCTTTTATTTCCTCCAGCAAAAATAATCTCCAGCAGCTCATCGCTCACTCGGCTCTTACTTATCTT
>VYYJ01002766.1:0-19614 GCA_021029165.1 Cyphoderus albinus | reverse complement strand
CAATAATAATTAATTATGTAAAATTAAATGAAAATGAAACTATTTAAGTGATTGACCGTTAATTTTTTATTTCAAAATGGCTCCGCTCCGTTTGCTTGGCATGTTCATTTCATCATACATTGTAAATTGTTTTTCATATTTATATAGTAATATAGTAATTTAAATATAATAATACTATTAACTAATAATTAGTGTAATTAGCATGATCATCATGTTGTTGGTTCATTAATTTCATTCGTTTCCTTTTGCTTGCCGTTTCATCAATTATAAAAACCGTTCTATTCAGCAGGTTTGACGTTGAGTGACGAAGGAAGAGATGGGGAAGCTCTTCCGGAGTCCCAAGCATTTTTCGCGGTCGATGAACAAAGAGTTGGCCTTAATCTTGAGATCATGTTCGAGACAAGCCTTTGTCTTGACAAGTTGCTGATGCGCCGCCTCAATTTCCACCAGCTTCCGCTGCAGCTGCTCCAAAGTCTCGTTGATGTCCTGGATCTCGGAGACCATCCGGAACTGCGCCTCGTCCCTGCACAACTCCACATCCGGTCGATGAGTCCGACGCTCGAGTCTAGTCTGTGCCACCTTAAGCGTCGGTGCCTTGTCCTCGATCGATTTTCGAACAATTTCCATGTGCTTCTCCATGTCGTAGATTTCCTGTTGCACCTTGCTGTAATGGCACTGAATCTTGTTCTTGGCGTCCAGCAGTTCAGCGACACGAAGCGTGAGGGCGTTGTTCGTGTTGTTCCAGGCGCTCCAGGTCTCATTTGCAGCCTGCACCAAAAGATTGTCAATCATCGCGTGAAACTTCTTAGCCATGGTGCGTTCCATCCTGGATCGCTTGATGAGTGCCTCTGTGAATCCAGCCCATGTGTCCGGGATGCTCACAGTGGGGTCAACCTTCTCGATTCCGGAGTGGAACGCAATGTCCTTCGAGTTGTTGTTCAACTGAGCGGCTCCAGTGTCGATTCGGTAAGCCGATTCCTTCCGCTGCAGATCCCTTTCCAGTTCATGACGTGAGGCACGTCCACGAGCCAGGAAGGTATTGATGACGTCCAGTTGCTCACATAATTTTTTTTGCCAGTTTCGAATCGTTTCTATCTCACAGAGAAGAGCTTGTTCCGGGGCGTCATGAACTAAATCCACCCCCTGCCGAGACTCTCGAGAGTAGAGATTCTCCTGAGCGATGTGAAGTGGTCCATCCAGCTCCTTGATCATGCGCTCCAGCGTTTGACGCGTCTCTAGAAGCTTGTGGCTTTCGTGAACGTTCAGATCCAACTCCTTCATGAGTTCCTGCTTCCAGTAGTTAATGTCAGTGAGACGCTCGCCAAGTTTTTTGCTGGAATCCATCTGACCTCTGGTGGAGCGATCGTCGGTTTCTCGAACCAGTCGTAGGGCTTCAGCTCGAACGAGCTCGGCAGTGTTGCGGGTGCAGTCAGTTCCGTTATATACCATCTGGTTGTTAGCTTGCCAGTCCGAGGGAGAATATCTTCAAAATCAAAGTAATTTACTAATTAAAGTTAATTGTGTTTAAATAATTAATTAGTTATTATTTATTTACCTGGTGTACAAAGCAGTCCTGGATGCATGAGCCGCATTCACGTTGTAGCCAGTGACCAGGTTGGGAAATTTCAATGGCTCCGTTGGACATCCGTCTCCGGCGTATCCACTGTCGTAAAGGCAGTATTCCTTGGACATTCCAGAGTAAACTGAGGTTTCCGGAGGCTTCTGGACAAGAGCATGGCGCCAGGGAAGTGTCCGCAAAAGAGACTCTACTCCTGGACGGGTACAACGGTCCGTTTTGGAAATCCATCCTTCTCCGCGACATTCACCCGTCCAGCCGCACGCTTTGGTACGGGGACCTTGGTCAATCTTGAAATTAAAAATGTTACATGGTCACTGTATTAGGTCAGGAAAAGAGCGTAGGATGCTGAAGGTCATAGTGCACGCCTTACCCTATTAACATCGCTATACGGCAGGTTGCAAGCGTTCATACAATACATGATTGCGAAAGTGGTTAAAAAATCTCTTTCACGTTACAATATTCAAGTTAGCACCAAAACTATTTATCAAAATCGTCCGAATAATTCTAACTGTCTAGTGTCTAGAGTTGCCCCAAAAGCTGCTAACTTTCCAAAGTTGCAGAATTTCGATGCACCATTCGTTCCATTCATTTCATCTCACTGATTTTCATTAAAAGAGGATAAATCCACAATATCAAAAAAATTAACGGTTCCTAGAAAAGTTTCCATGGGGCGACATCGTGTCCTTGGCTCCATGATCAGGGTCTGTCTTTTTTATCTTTCGCAAAAGCAATGCGGTCACTTCAGTCCTTATGGCACTTTGATTTCTAGCTCCAGCCCACTTCCAGCTCGTGTTTATGCTTTTTTCTTGTGACACAGGAATTCTTGAGGGGTCACCAGTCTGACCACTTTTAGCACTGGGACTGTTACTGTTACTATTACTCCTAGCAGCACCATTATTATCTTTCCCACTTCCGCTTCCCCCGTCGTGGTTATCATCATAATAATAATCGTAATTACTATCCGTAGATCTTCCACTCTTCTTGTCTGTTCCTCCAACACTGTTGATTTTCGTTAGTGTCTGGAGGAACTCCCTTCGTGGTTATCATCATAATAATAATCGTAATTACTATCCGTAGATCTTCCACTCTTCTTGTCTGTTCCTCCAACACTGTTGATTTTCGTTAGTGTCTGGAGGAACATGTAGAGGAGGAAACGGACGAACGAAGAAATTCCCACGGACTCATCGGGTGGAGCGGTGATGTAATGTGTGAAAAAGAGACACAGGAGGAAGAAGAAAATTATGCTCCAGCATGCGCACCGCATTTGGGCAAATTAAGTATTGGTTAATAAATACGGGGACATAATACTTTCACAGTCACACTGTAACCGTTAAGTAGGTTACATACAAAAGGCTAGGTACGCCGTTGGACCATTTCTGTGTCCACCGAGATTGATCTCTTCTTATCGACTAAATACCAGCAAAAGCTAGAGCGCAGAATAACACTCGGCAACAGCCACGCACGATAATTAATGTGCGTACGTTGTACGGAGGAGGAGTGGAGAATGGAGACGGAAGTTGAGAAAGTAGCGAACAAAGTTGAGGTGGAGGTGGAGAACTCGGTCCTTGATTGTTCGATAAAATAAATTGATCTTTTGCTTCACTCTGTACTACTCGGTTACAATATGAAAAGAAATAAATCTGTTCCACGAGGAAGTCTGACGAAATAAACGAGCAAGGGTGGAAAGAAAGTTCGTCTATTTTTGTTCCTTTCTTTTCATACACAAGAGCTTAGAATGTTTGTTTTCTGATATGCATTTCTCCTGGTCATAGTCATGATCATGGCTGAATCGACAAAGACCAGACTAAGTTTTTACTTTTACATTATACTTTTCTGCATTATCCAGCAAGGACTAAGAACTGGACTAGTAGCTGGAAAATCTTTCTCCGCTCAAAGTCAGTCTTCTACAGTTTATTGTGTTGGACACTGGCCATATTTAATATACATACTTCGACATTACCTCAACTTCTTCCATACGACTTTGTCTACACAAGCAATCTTTTGTTTTGCTCGCTTTGTTAGTTCAGTCTCAATCGTAAACTAGCACAAGGTTTATTTGATTTATTACCATTTGCACTTTTCGTATGCACAAATATCACACGTGGTAATGTCTTAGCTTTCTGCCATGTTCATTTATGTTGCTTCATAATTGGACTTAATTCGTCTCTTTATGCACCTCTCGTATTCACATATGCAACTTTAAGTCAATTTTGTAGTAAAGTTAAACATGTATGGCATAAATTGGCTCGTTCGTTGCGCTCTGTGCTTGTCGATCACTGCCACTGCCACCTCCAACTCCTCCTGTAATAAAATAATGCCACCGGATGCCTCGTAAAAAGTCAGCTCTCTACACACTCCACATATAACCATACGAATCACAATCGTAATCGCCTTCGGAATTCAGCAAGGTCATTAGAATTTGGGATGAAAAAATTTTGGGTTGTGTTTTTTATTTAATTCTTTTTGTTACAAGTTGCACTCTTGTAGTATTCTATTGTACTAGCAAAGCGAAGAAAAATTCTTTAGGATGCAATCACCTTCGATAATACAACAAACGTGTTTTCTGCTTGTCCTTTTGCTTGGCTTGAACTTGACTTGTGTCTTAGTATTTTATACATGGTATTTAATAAAACTTTTATGTTTAACCACTAACTAGATGGTTTAATGGTTTTGGATAACTTTATGGTTACTTTGTGTTGCAAGCAAGCACAGATAAACGAACAAGTTTTAGCCCATTAAATTGAAACTGATCTCCAGAAAAATTCACTTTTTTGGAGGAAAAGGATGATATGATAATGATCACAGGAAATGTGTTAAAACTTTTAAGCCATACGTTTTTACAAGAATCAAAAATCACAACTAGCGCAGTACACGTTCAGTTTGTAAATGCCAATATATGTGAATGAATCACAGTCACTACTACCAAGTTACTATCTTCAGTTACAATTTTCGTAACTTGTCACATCAGTCACAACAGTCACTACACATAAATTCATAGACACATACACACACATCTTAACGAATTGAACAAAAAAATTAACGACAACAAGAGAATCTTACCTGTAGTAAAATAGTAAGTCACTGCACACATCCACTCACAGTTTAATACAATTCTGTTACACAATGCACAATCTTCTCAGAAAACGAAAGTGAAAGTTGCTTAACATGCCTAATACCTAACATACTACGAATCATGACAATATAATATACCTAAGCACATGTACAGTGCATTTATGTATTATTTAGTCAAAGGATAACTGTCATTGTTTGTAGCGTGTCGTGTCACCCTGTGACTTGGATGAATGAGCAATAGTCAGAAGCCACAAGGGGTTAATACGATGCGCCGTCTTTTTCAATCTCTTTCAATAAAATATTCACTGATATTCCCGGATATTGTGAATATTGCAAATTGTATGTCCTCTTATGCCTACAGAGAGTCGGTGAACTCTTAAATGTAATTGTGCTAAAAGGGATCGTCGCGTCGCCTTAAAACACTTCCTTCCCCTGTTTATTCTATTTCATAATAATAATAAGAAACTCATGAAGGGGAACTCATGCGGCGCAAGCAAACATTTACGAACCGAAACGAAGCGTGACTGCCAAAGACCGTTGAATAGAAAAAGAATAAACAGAAAATAAAGCTTTTGTATATTTTTAGATATTGTCATCCCCATTCATATCGTTTTGTGTTCATACAGAATAAATTACATGCATTTATGAATATAAACAGGAACTTTAATAAGAAAGAAGACAAAAAAATACAATTTTCAAAATTATAGTCTCAGTTCTGGAAAAAAGTTATAAGCTCTGTGGTACTGGTAATAATATCGTTGTCTTTTCCTGTGGGATGGGTGCGTACGTTGAAAGTAAATACAATAATTTGCGAAGCAAGACAAAGTAGAAAGAGAAAAAAAATGAAGAGCAATTTTGCAAATTGATTGTGATGTGTGCGCATAATCATAGTATGGATGATAATCTTTCTGTATATACTGGAAACAATTTGCATTGGAATTTGTGAGCGAATGTGAGACGGTTAGTGAAACTACTTATTTTGGTTATAAAAAAATGTAATAATAATTGATGAGAAAATCCATCACTTAAACAAACAATAATCCATCCATGTAAAAATTTGTCCAATGTTTTTTCGGTGAAAGTTCCTGTTCCGTCAAGCAAATTGTCTCGGGCATTTATTTTCCCTGTCCATCATCAGAGTGAATGAATGCGATATTTATATTTATGATAAAAATGAGCGTAGCGTACCAAAATAATTGGCATAATTGATTAAATAATTTGATGCAAATAATTCATATTTTTATGGAGCATACAACGGGCTCTTTTATTTTAATGATTTATTATTTCACAGGCTAAAATAACCGTAAAGGAATTCTTAAATAAATTAGAATTTTTTTAAAACTCGACTAACAAAACTAATTCAATTAATAATTAATTATGTATCTGTTTTTAAAGTTTTTCTGTGTTTTTATTTTTACTTACTCATACAACCTTCGGTAATGCATTGTTTCGAGTCTTTAATAATTACGTATTTATCGAAGCCGTTAAACTAAGAATAACGAAAAATACTGTTTCTCTAAAGTTAAGCGATGAGCAGAACTGCGAAGCAAATTAAGTAGAAACTTGAAAAAGGTAACTTCTCATCTCTCGAGCTTTTTGTAACGCAGCAGGAATGAACAACAAGTAAAAGAAGATAATTCCTTCCTTAAATTAATTATTAATTAGCTATTTTTATTTTTTAACGGAATTGTGCGATGTTAAAGTTAACGGAAAGCTAAAGCTAAATTCTACCTCAACGTCACGTCTACTATACATCTATACTTCTCTTCGCAATTATTTTGTAAGGTACACAATTATTTTAATTGGGCTAATTATGTTATTAATGTGGATTCAGTTGTTTAAGTCATTCGTTAATAAAATTTTTGATTATGGCTGCACTTGAAGCTTTTATTAAAGTAACTCCTATTGTCTAACTTTTATACATCTAGCATTGTGTAAAAGTCACCAATTCATTTTAAATGTACCGTAGTTAAGTTTTATTAACTACTTTTTTACACGAGAGGTTTTCTTGCTTTTTATGCGCATTTAAGTTTTTTTCCGTACCAACTTCTTGTGAGCATGATCCTCGACTTACTTAAATAAGTATATAGTAATTTACTAACTATCTTGGTATACATATACATAAATTGTAATCAGCATAGGAAACTTTTTTCTCTTCTACATCACCTCCGAACAATTAACTCGATTATGACATTTTGACGGTTAATTGTTCATTCATTTTGTAGATATTTTTGTCACTTGACGAAATTTTTTGCAGATACAGGAATTTTTCACCGTCTCGCTTATTTTAGGAATTCAATTTTACGTCTTCCAGTTGAAAATAATTCTCTAATTAATAGGAATCCTTTGCCACTCCTTGCTTGCTTATAATTAAAACTAAACATTCAGTAAGTAATTACTACATAATTTGAAAAAAACGCAAAAATTGTAAAAAAAAAAGTTGAAACATTTCTTTGTATAATACAATTCCAGTTAGAAAGCGATGAAAGGTTTCTTACCTTAATCACAATAAAACAATTAAAAGTAAAAGAGGCTTAATTATGAGGTAGGTTAAATGTACAAAAGAAGTTCAAAGGTTAAAAAGGTCAAAACCTTTCGATCTCGACCAATAGGTCTGTGTATTTGTTCAATATAATTCTTGTCAAACAACCTGCGGACAACAAACTTTTTTCTTTTAGTCTTGAAAATGACTTCATTTTATGTAATTAACGTAATTAACCCAAAAGCTCGAACCATTCTTTAAAGATCACAATCACATAAAATATTTCTTTTCCCAACTTTCATTTCACGTTTTCTTAATGTGACTTACATAAATTTCTTATTTTTACCTTTTTTTTATTTAAAAAAGTATATAAACAAGAACCTCCTCAACTGAACTGAAACCATTATAAAATAATACTAATTAGTAAATAGTAAATCATAAAACCATTTTTGGAATCGTATGAGAATGAGATGAAGCGGATTTTTAACATTTAAAATTATTGATAAACCGAAACACAACCGCAATTTTTGAGATGCACAATTTTTCGATAAGCCAATTTTTGAAGGTGTGCGTGTCTGGTCCACAGCCAGCCCCTCATTTAAGTTTTACAGACATACGTTAATAAATTTAATTGAGGAGCTCAACGTAGTTGGCAGGAAATAGGCCGTAAACACCACGCGGACCCAATCCTTCCCACCATCCCTCGTCAATTCTCTCAATGTGCGAAATGACTTCACCTGGGTCGAAAGTGATTTCCGTATCATCAGCTAAAACATAAACGACAAAATATTTTAGCCGGCAATTATATAAACAGATTAATTAAATATTACAGGTTTAAAAATGTTTTGTACCAGCTTGATAGTCGTACAGTGCCCTAGCGCACAAACCCATTTCCGGTGTAAGTTCTATCGTAATTGTCTCGGTTTGCTCCAAAGACTCAGGCTGCCCTTCTACTGTGTCCTCGAATCCTGGAGGTGGTGCTGGAGTTCCAAGTGGCACTTGTGGCTGAGGGGATGGAGCACTGGGTGGTGGAGCGGGTGATCTTGCCGGGGAATTTGGAACTGGAGGTACGGGTGATCGCGCTGGTGACTCAAGCGGACGATTGAGTGGTTTATTCAGAGGAGGAACGTTGACGTTATTTACTGCTGCTGGTGCTGCTGCTGGTGCTGCGGTTGGTGCTACTGGTGAAATAGGTTCGATAACCGTTGCAGCGGGAGCCAGTGGAGAAGTCGATCTCTGGAGGCCACATCCCACCACTGCAATTTTCTCCTCTACGACTTGATTTTGATTTTGATTAATGTTCTTGTTAGTTGGCACATTTGTCGACTTTGCCGGTGTTGCCGTTTGCTGAGCTTCCTTAATTTCCTGGGATGGATTCCTCCGAGTCACAGTGGTGACGTTTGAAGCCGCCCCAGATTCAAATAGCTGGCGCCGCTTGGTAACACTCAAACTTTCACCAGAGTCTCCATTAGCGTTGCCATTTGCCCTATTCCCATTGAGTTGCTTTCCGTTCTGCATGTTGGGCGGAGCGCTTCCGTTATCAAAACTCTTAATGCGCTGGCGCACAAGGTCACTGGATGTACTGTTACGCATGGGAGTTGACGCCTTCAGAGCAGCAGCTGTGGCGGCTGAAATCTCCTTAGGGGGCACGGGCGATGAGCCATTTGTAGATGAGGGTGACACAGAGCCCGAGCCCGAGCTATTTGTCATAGAACCGTTTAGTCGCCCGTTGCCGTTAATGATGGGCGGAGTTGGGCTCACTTTATTGTTGACGCAGTTAACTACGGCTTCTTGCTCTTCTTTGTTGAAGTAATCTTGACTTTCACGGCGAAGCAGTTTCACCTCGTTTTGCGAAAATTTACGCAGCTTGTTTTGCTCGTCACGCTTTCTCCGCTCTTCCTCTTGTTCCTCCTTCTTCCAGAATTCGTCCTTCGCTGAGGTGTTGATCTCTTCCCGGGGATTGGTCTTCTTGTAGCAAGTTCCCTGCGAAATCACAAAAATATTTTTGCGACAGTGTTCATACAATATCAATGTAGAATTAACTAGAATAATTATGGCACTTACCACGGGTCCAGCAGGAGCTTCAGAGTCAATGTTCGATGACATCATTACACCCTCCCCAGCCACGGCCTTGCTAACAGTTTGAATAATGACCTCAGGATCTACCTCTTCGTCCGTGCGGGCGTTCATCGTGACATGGATGCCTTTGAAAAATGTGCGCACTATCCCAATGTGATTTGCGCACATTCCTTTTCGTGAAAGAGGTGCGCCCTCTCCTTGCTGAAAATTTTGTGTAAAATATTTACAATATAAACAAGGTGCCACAAAATTAATTATGTGGCTATAATTTTTATTTTCATACCCAATTGATGAGGACGATTTTTACAACATTCTTTTCCTTGATCTTCACTCGGGCGAAAGCGTACTGAACTTTTCCACTGTTGAACTCATCTGCGAGTTCCTCAAGACCTCCGTCTGAGATTAATGCAATTAAAGCAATTAGGAGAATTGAAAGTGTAATGACTGAAAGAGTGTGAAAATTAAAAGGCTCTTTTCATTTAAAAAAATATAGAGATAGAGATTGCTGACCTCCTTTGCCAACAACGTTAAGGTCAAAGGTCTGGCCATCATAGCCAAATAGACACCAATTTATGTCCGATTTCTCATCTAATACTTCCTTCCATGTGGAGATGAGATTATCCCTGTTTTTATCGAGGTTGAGCGTCATCTTGAGCCACTGTAACCTTCCAGTTCACTCACTGATATTAATTTTCTGTTTCTTAATGAAATTTAAAAATTCTCCGTCCGTCCGTCCCACAAATCGTTTTCCACCTGTGTACAAACATGAGCCAAAAACAAGAAACAATGCAATTATTATTTAAATAAGTTAGACTTTGTTTACAATGTAACAATTAATTAACGGTCAGGTCACCGTTGTCCGTTATTTACAAACACACATAGACAAGGTTTCTAAACTCTTGACAGTAATTGACTCGCTACAAGCATAACACGCCCTTTTTTCATTGTCCTCTGTCAACTTTCACCAAGCAGAACGCTTGATTAAGCTGGCTGAATTGCCTTGCACTGACCTTCTCGGAGATAATATGTTAATGAAATTCAACTTGACATTTGACACTTGACATTCGACATCAGAAAACATTACTTTACAAATCAATCACCGTCATCATTTCATGTGGTTTAACGACTGTTTCATTTCTTACTGTTACAAAATGTCCAATTAAAATAAAAGTACGAAGAAAAATACTTCCTTGCAGTCAGCCACAATGTAAATAGTTAAACATTTGTTTCATCCGTTACCGTACCTAAATTCTTCCCTGTGACAAATGAGTGTGAATAATTTAAAGGCACGCTTGTTTTCTAATTTTTAGGGAGAAATTATCTACTTGTTCATTCATAGTTTCAAATTTCAGTTTAAGAAATGAGCAGTTCTGTTATGAGTTATCTATAAAAATCATGTTACACACCTGCATTAAAAATGCATCATCACATTTCTTTTCCTCTTTCATTTAAGTATATTATATATTCAAGCTCACGACAACGACAGTGTTCAAATCGTGGGAACGATAAAAGTACAAGAGTTATCATCAGCAGCAGTACATTGCCACACAGTGCGCCACAGAATTATAACGATAATGTAACGCTGATACTGTTATTATTATTATTACGAATATGATGATGATGACAGACGACTTGTAAGGACGACGCGATATGTGATGTGACGTGATGATGTTGATATCAGATCAGAGCAGCATAACTTTTAAAAATGGAAAAATAATAAAGGAAAAAGAAAAACGTGAGATGTACTTAAAATAATGACTTTTATGCATGATGCTTTTTTAATTTTAAATCAAACAAAGAAAGAAGTTTTTAATAATTGAATTGAATCAGCTCACTTATTCACTTTACATTGCATATCACATCTCACATTTCCGTTTGATATTTGAGTTTAAAAAATGTGAAACGTCATGTAAATCTAAAGTAATGTGAGCCTGTGACATATCATACATGACACACTTGAACCTTTTAAAAGCAACCAAGGCTTTTGTGAGAGAGTGAAATGAAATGATAAGTGGTGAGGCAAAATGAGACGAGAACAAGAGAAATGAAGTGAAATGAAAAGAGAAAATTTTTATATCGCACACATTCACACTCACTCTACATAATAATCCCAAACTAACCTGATACGATACCGTACCGATATTATGACGTGATGTTAATAAATAAGAACCTTATCACTTTTGTGTCACTAATGCACTTCAATAAGGCACGATATGTGTCTCCTGGGATTTATGTACCTACTAAAAGTAAAGTGCTGCCGGTTCATAACATGACTTTAGAGAAATGGAGACCATGCGGAACAAGAACAACAGGTGAAAATGATTTATTTTGTTGGTGGTGCATTATTGTTGCTGTTGTTGGAGAAGGAGAGAATAATGGAAAGGGATAAAGGAGAAAAATAGTTATATTATGTAGCTTTAGTATTATTCTAGTAGAATCACAGGCGTAGGTGTTTCTCTGAAGCAGGTGGATTGTGTCTGTCTGTCTGAGTCTGATGTGAGTGGAGCAGGTTGCTGGTTAAAAGGGTTAAACCATTAAAACGCTCTTTATGCATACACGTTTCTAGTAAAGTTCCCATGTGTAACAAACAGCCATATCATTGATATCATAGTCAAAATTGTAGCCTTTAGCCTTATTATTATACCTATACACACACCACGAACGACCACGAGCTGCCAAAGTGGTGTATTTGGTATCATCAGAGGAAAAATCAAGGTAGATTTTTTGTTCTTGGCTTGCATGTGTCCACATAAAAATAATGTTTATTACATGCTGTCAGCCATGCATTATGATTATTACTTGAGAATCCCCTTGTCCAAAGAGCAAAAAAGAGGAACTGAGTTCAGAGAGAGAACCACCAAAACCAATGCCAATGATCATGATTTTGATGCACTCAACTAACTCACTGACTTATTTTTGCTTAGGTAAGTAAGTCAAATGCTTTTTCTTTTCCTGACTAACCTCATCTTGATTTTCCTCTCCTCTGGGTGAACCGAAGCCAATAATATTAATATTAATCATAATAAAACAAAAAATGCATATCATTATTGCTATCATCGCCATGCAATGTTTAATTCCTTTGGGGTGCACATGATTAACATTCGTAACTACACAGGTTTTTACCATTTCTGTTTTCTGTGTACGACTATGAATATTGATAAGTAGAGAGAAGAGACGTGGTGATACTAGGCTTGTCTTAACTCTTTTGACTCTCTTCCTAATGTATTCACATCACATCTTATCGGGAGAAGAAACGCATCACGTGTGTGTATGTGTGTGTCTCTGTGTAAAAGTAACGCACAAAAATTCCTCCTCCTTGAACCCATTTTCTTGTAATTGCCCACATTACCTTTGCGCGCACGTAGTTAGTGCATTACAGCACTGATAATCTCTTTTGTCTTCTTTTCGTTTCTTTCTTACCTAACAAACCACAAAATAAGGAAAATTGAAAAAGGAAAATGTTTGAAAAACTAATATTTAATTTATTCTCCTCTTCCTTTACATTGCAATTACAATGTACAAGCAAAAGCAAACGGTGAGGTGAACCGTGTTCATTTCATTGCTCACGACTGATGTGGCCACAGCCGCAGTCACAGCAGCCACAGCCACCTCCAACTCTTCAACTAACTAACTTAACCAACAAAAATGTGTGCAGTTAGTTGCATCTTTATGGTTTAGTTTCACTGTTGCTTCACTTGACAGATGAGGTGGAGGTATTAAAATGAGAATGAGCTTTGCTTTGCTGGCATTTGTGTAAATAAATGTTTGTCCCTTAGCGGTTGCTTGTTCCTTGTTCCGTTGTTGTTTTATATAGCATTGTACATTTTGATTCATCTTTGAAGAAAGAGGTACACAGCATAAATAATGCAATGTGAAATCCTTCGAGCTTCGAGGAAACAACGGACGAACGAAATGAACATAAAAAGGAAATTGAATTAATGTTTCCTATTAAAATTTTAACAAGCTTGTCCTTCTCTGTGACTAACGCTGTATTGTAGTAGAAATGTGCGTGGGTAAAGTAAAAGCCGAGTCAAAAGCATGCCGCTTTCATATTTTTGATTAGCAAAGAAGAGAAAAGGGTATATTAAAAGGAAGATGATGATTATAACATAAGTTAGCAAAGCTAACCTAATACTAGAGTCGAAGTGGACACAAAATCGAATCTATAATCTAATAATAAAGATAATAATGATAAAATGAAAGGGTTCTCTTTATACTGTCACTTTGTATTATTTATGTGCACATTGTGCTCATAGTGCACAATGAACCACAGCTTCTCCTAAAATGCATCTTTCACTTTGATGTTGAGTTGATGTTATAATTAGTTTCTGGTTATCTATTTTTAGTCGGCAATTTTAGGCCACTCACACCCAACTGACTTGAAATCAAGTCACTTCCTTTTTCAAACACTTTAGGTTGACTTTTACGAGTTCTAAGAAAAGAGTGAAAGAAACCATTTTGTGGAGAATGGAGTCGAGTCAGAAGAATAAATAAACGAAAGATCACACACACAGAAATTATTCAGCGTAATGTTAATTGTAAATACGGATGTACTATTTCTGTACTTTTCTTTACTTAAGTCATTCATTCACAAAGTTAAAATGCATTTCTCACTGCTTTTGTTTGGAAATCGGCAGTTTTCCACTGAAAAAATATGAAGAGAAAAGATGCGAAAACCCGCACACCACAGAAACTGCAAAGTGCAGTTATGTTCAATTCAAGCTAAAATCCTGTTAATTGATGATGCTGAGCTATTATTTGAGAGAAAAAAATTCCCATAACCTGAAAATAAAATTGTTCATTTTTATTCTTAGCTGATGACTTGTTAATGTAAATGTGAATTTACAATGTAACAAAAGGATGCAATGAAACTCAATTAGAATATCGCCAAAAGCCACAAAATGGAGGGAGGTAAATGGAGGGAGGTAAAGGTAGGGAAGACACACCAGAATAAAATGCTAATTTTTATACATATTTATAGTCACATCCACCTGTCAATGAAATGAATGGCATTTGTATACACACGAACATGTTATCAAATGATAATCATCGTATCATCAAATTGTAAAAAAAACGGTTTGATTTTAATTTGATAACAATACATGACAATGAGGAAAAAGGGCTGTGTTGCAGTTTGTAGAGTTGCAGTTGCGGTAGTACGAACGCAGAAAAAAGTAATGGGGATCATGATTCAGGATTCATGGTTGAAGTTGATGGGTACAATTTCAGAAAATGTGAATGAATGAATGAATGAATTGAATGAAATTTGTTGTGGGAAAGAAACGGAAGATTATTAACAATGAATCTGGCGGAGTTTTGAAAAAAGGAGATCTTCAACAGTTATTCCGTCTCTGTCTCTCGCTCGCTCTCTCTGGGGGAAATGAATGACAGGTCGGGAGCGTCAAGTAAAAAAATAACTACAGATTGGAGGAGAGCAGAGAAAATAAGATGACACGACTTAGCACGAAGCTATTTTTTCCTTTTAGGTTTGTACGCGTATGGCTCTGACATGTGAAGTGAAGAAATGATCTTCTCCTTTGAAGGCAGAAAAACTATTTTTATAAAAGGAGACAGCCGCGTTTCTCATTTTAGCAGAAAAAATAAGCAAAGATGTGAAGTGATGTGAGGGAAGACTTTTGCCACACACCGAGCACATTGCTCTTGACTCAGGTAATGTTAAGACTTGAACTGTGTAAAGTTTTTCATCGTAACATTACTAACATTACATCCTGTTTATATTTTTCTAAATTAAGTTATGCAAATGGTGATGAAAAATCGTTTTTTCTAAGTAAACCATTCTGAATTCTTAACGCTTTTTTGTAAGCAAACACCATGAATATTTTTCCTCTATTTACTTTGATCCAAGATGCAATCTCCATTTTCAGCACCGACTCACATCTTGACTTCATGATGATGTAAAGAAAAAGGAATTACACCTCTTTTCATTTGACAATTATCTTTTCTGACACTTTTCTTCCTGCAAGTCGCGTCTGTTTTTCGCAATCAATTCAAGTCACAGATCAAATAACTAAAACTGGCTCAACTAATCCAAACCGCCAAAAGAGAGATTAAAAAGTACACAGAGAAAAAGTGGAATGTCATCGACATCGTCATCATCACATCACATCTGCCATGTCTGCCAATCTCTGAATTTCTTTCTGTGGGCTCCACCTTTATTTTAAGTCCCTCATTCAGGCAACTTCATCAATTGACTTTAATAGCGAAGCAGAAGTTTAAAAAATTATGGTGCGTCTGCCATGCACCATATTATTTTCCCATTTAAAATAATCTGCACTGCCGTTTTCGGTATGAACAAGCTTTTGTGTATAATACAGAGGCAACATAAATGGACAGAATCGCAGCATTCTAATGCCAAACCAGTATACGCATGAACTGCAGTTGTCAATACTTAAATTGTCATGTGCCAAGAGCTACTTAAAACAGATATTTATTATTAACTACCGACACACTTGAGCCTTTTTCTTGTTCGTTCCTTATTCCTTTGTATAATTAATAACGATAATAATTGGGAAGTGAGCATCTTGTACTCATTTAAACTAATGCCTAATTATTAATTCATGCAATTTTCAAATAGGTGTTCGATATGAAAGACTTAACTCGGTAATAATGTAGATAACAGTTAATTTTATTTCATTTCATTCATTGTCTTTTTCAAAAAATACTAAGCAGGTAGGCAATAAATAATACACCGTCAGCCACCATCAATGAAGAGGAGGCTAATAATAATAATATTAGAATAATAATAATGAATTGTGGCATATCAGCATCTGCCGATGACGATGCAGACACCTCCTCTTTATTGTTTGCTGTGTGCAACCTTATTTTTATCATTAAACGAGAACGCAAAGAATAAAATGTTCCTTAAATCACTTTTATTGTTGCTCTGCAAAACTCCTGTGCTTGAGGCGGTGGCGGTTGGTTGCGGAATGTGCTTATCATCCTTGTCGAGCATTTTACTTATGTATTTACTTAATAAAGGACGACAGTGTGTAGAATTTTATATTTTAGCAAGCTTCTTCTTCTACTTGATTCTATTTATTTACAATTTATTACGTAGTGCTTACATTGTTGCATATCATGGTCGTTGGCGTGAACTGAATCGCAATTGAGGTAATAGGCATTCAGTAGATTTTTATGTAAAAATGATAAGATATGTACGCAGAGTTCCGGTATGTCGTGATGAAATGAAATTTTAATTACACACACCAGACCTAATAATGTACTATCTGAATCTATAAACCCAGTTGTTTTTTCTTCAAAGTGTACATACACAGAAAAGGCTGCATAAATAGCAGCTCTTATTAAGTATTATATTATGATTATTATATTTTCCCATTGCAAAACGACTCGTTATGTGTTGTAGTTTAATACTTAATCTCCTGTAAACACTTTAAACTCCAATTTACAACGCTCATCACGATCGCGTACATTATTACGTCAACTTCTGAAAATCATAATGATAAAATCAAATCAAATATGCAAAAAGGGAAATGATCGTTTCCTCCTACCTCAAATCTTTATCGGTGACGGTGACAGAGGTCAATGAAAGTTTAAATTCTTTTGCGAAATAAAATTTGAGTGCCGGCTACTACATTATGTATATAGTATATACATTGTATTGTATCTGCATCATATCGAGTATAGACTATTACGAGAGGACGAGTCATTTGTTACCAAGAATTGTCAAAAGCGCTTAAATTGTGACATCATGGGACATGGGACATGGTAGCAGAAAATTGGTACAAGGTGATAAAAACACTTAAAAAGGGAATCCGGTAATACTTTTTTATGGAGGGATGAACATGAACATGATCGTGAACATTAGAGGAAATTGCCACCTTACCTGACAAAAATTCCTTTAGTTGTTTTCTCTCTTTTAGATAGACACTCGTTTCACAGTTTGCTGAAAATGATCACTTTTGGATAAAGCTCGGCTTTAGCGCACTGGTGCAGTCAGTGGTAAATTGATTTAATTGATAAATGATATCGTAACGACCACAGACGAGACAGATTCCAGAAAGCAGGTATTTCCAGTTACCACCAATTAAATAAACCAACCAACGAACCAACACAAATGATTAAAACATCATTATTACATTAATGTCAAATAAATTTCAAACTGATCCTTGATCTTTTTCCTTGAGCTACTGCAAGCAAGCAAAATTTAAAGTGACAGTTTGCTGATTCTTTCGAGTACTGTATTTGTAACATGCACTGTATTTAGAAAAACAATAAGAGGGAGGTTATCGTATTCAGATAAGTCACTTTATAAAGATAACTTTTCTCACACACAGGAGAACAGAGTTTTAAAATTTTAATACAAACTACAACTCTTTTTTAGCTCGCTTATCCTCGTCACTCGTTCTGATTCTGTTTGTTGAACTTATCTATTTTAATGAGTTGGGTGAGACGCGGTGCGTTTACATAACTTTGTATATTTTAATTATGCTCGCACAACACATTAAAAATTTGTTTTACAAACAAAGTCTAGTTTGAAAATGTTTACTAATAAAGCCTTAGCTTTTGCTCGTTATTGCATTGCACTTATCTTTATCTTGTCTTGTGTTCGTTTCGCTGCGTTGCGGTGTTCTTCTGCTGGTGGCAGTAAAGCTGACTCTGAGAGTGTTTAGCTTTTGACTGAACGATATTTATTCTTGTACGTAACATAACATTACGGACGAGAGAGATTTGCGCTTGGTTTCCTTCACTTCGCTCTTCGAATTCAACTTTACTAACGAAGAGTGCGAAGAGACGTATTGTGTGTAATATTGTTTAGTCGTGGCTGTTGCTGCAACAAAAAAACAAGTCACATTAAATTGCCACAAAAGTTTACTACTACAACAAAGCTGACGATCACGATGGAATACCACCAACAGTAAAAAGGGATAAAAATCCCAAATAAAAGATATACACACATACAATGTAGTAGTAATGTATGTAATAATGTAATAACAAAGTTTGTAGTAGTGGCCGGGAAGGAGCAAGAACAAGAGTAAGGAAAAGACGAATGCTCTTTTTCATTCTTTCAAATATTCATGATGTTCGTCCGTTTTAGAGACACATAGGCTAAGTGTAAGGCTTACTCGCACTACTCACTTCAAATAACTCTGAATGGGCATGATATCATAATGGCAACGGCAAGCAAGCAAGTAGTATTACATTACATTGCAATGCAATGGCAATGCCTCCATTTATTTTACCAAGTAACTTTTTATGTATCCTTCCTTTCCCGTTTTTCCTTCTCTTCTCATCGCCTCGAGTAGCTGCTGCTGTGATATTATACCTACCACACCACAGTTACAGCATCAGCACCAGGAGCAGTTGCGTTGCACACAGTCAGATAACCGCACACTTACTCATTTTTTTCTCCTCTCCATCCTTCGTTTTTTTCTTTTGAAGAAAATGTTAAGATTTTTAGCCTTACTGTCGGACGAGAGACGAGACGGGCTCTGAAAAATAGATGGATGCAGTGGCAGTGTTATGATTATGGAGAAAAGGAAGCTTTCATTTCGAGTCTCAACTTCAACGTCAAGTCATAGTCAAACTCAGCCGAATGTGCACACAAGATGATCTATCCACAAAGAGCCTCTATAGAGAACTTTAGGACTGCTACCGCAGTACCTTTGTTGTTTTGTGAGTAAAATTGAGATTGGTGCCACGAGAATAAAAAGGTAAAAAGAGTACCTATTAGGATTAATAGGAATAATGGCATCAGGCACAAATACTTTATGTATAATAAAAGTAGCACGTATTAAGAAGGCATTATTATCGTTCATGCTCAACTTCAACTTCTATTAGAGTTCGAACTCAAGTCAAACTTTTTCTGAGATTCACTTTTCTTTTTTCTCGTGGAAAAAGTTTAGTTCCTTCCTGTTGTATGTACATATTTTTCTAATAATAATGCTCATTTCATTTCATGCTTTTTTCTGTTTCTCCCAAAAAGCTCTGTTCCGTTTGCATCACGCTCACACATTTTCACGAAGAAAAAGCAACTTCTTGTCTTTATTTCATCTCGATTTTCATTTCGGTTCACTGCCTGCCAAAGAAAAGAAGAGCAACTTTTGGTGTGTGTACACAACAGAAAATGGTCTATAATGATGTATAGACATATTATTGCAAACAGAGAAACAAAATGCTTATCATTGCAGTTATTATTATAGTGCACAAGATATAAAAAGTGTACCTAACTAATGCACATACATAAAGCATATATGAAACACAATGCGGATAGTTTTTTTTGTGTGACCGATGTGATGTTACCGACCCATGTTGGCAGAGAATATATCCAAGCACTGTTCTTGAAAACACTCGGACTTTATGACCCCGGAAGGGGTAAGAAATGAAGTTGCTCCAAATGAGCTGAAAATTGGTACACAGGTGA
>VYYJ01002765.1:0-19617 GCA_021029165.1 Cyphoderus albinus | reverse complement strand
TGCAATAAATAATGTACATGCTAAGCTGGCTACGGTGTTTGCATAAATAACCAATATTCCAACAGACTTTTGGTAAAAACTGGAAAACATCTTAACTTGCAAAATATATTTTTTGTTAATAGAAGAGTTCGCCCCCAGTTCATGGCTACTGTAAATGTGTAAGTAGGTATAAAATAAGTTCGCATTTAGAAGAAAGAACTTCTTTCTTTTCCTTTCAGACTCACTCACTTTGTCTGCATGAACTTATCATGGTAATCATGAACTTATCTTCACACTTGCGTTTTGTAGCCATCCACTCAACTCCTAAAATGAAATGAATGTACTATGCTCATGGGGTCAAGGTCAATCTATTTGCATAGCCCGAGTGCGAAGTAAAGCAAAAGTTGATTTTTCCGTATCTGCGTCTTCTTTTCTTAATCGCTTCAATCGGTAACAGCAACAGCAGCAACGGCGTTGCGAATTGTATGAATTATGATAATTTATTAGCAGAATGAAATGAGACGAGGTACTCTACCCTGGATGTAGACAAAAAGCAGAAAAAAGTCTTTAATTGAACAAGTGAGATTTTTTTCTTTGATGAACGAAATCCTTTTTCGTTAATTCTTTCTGTCGTTTCGCTATTAAATACAATGTTGCATTTTTATGTATGTTTAGTACCTATTCCAGTGGAATTTTTTTATGTTATGTACAATGTATGTATGTAAAGTAAGGTGAGCTTATCTTAACCTGCTTAGTTGAACCCGAACAACTAACAACGATCACTCACTCACTGTATATAGGCAAACAGAAAAAATCCGGTCGTCGTAAAAATAATTAATGTCATTCCACATAAATCGACATCCATCCACACACACAGCCAGACGCAAGTCAGATAATATGCAGAGCAAGCAGAAAAAGGTGATAAAGGAACGCGATAAGATGTTTTTGTACATACGCCATATTTTTGTACCACGTTGCGTTGCAATTTATAACAACGCATGAATTCAATGAAAATAAAGCCGAACAAATTTTTCCTCTGTCCCTATTCCCATGAGGAGAAACGAGTTAGTTTGCGTTTGAATTAAACAAATTTATGAAGTTGTAGTTGAAGTGGAGTGGTCAGTCGGTTAAAATTCCAGGATGAGATGAAAAAGTGTGTTGTAACATAACTAATAAGGAATAGGAATTACTCGAATTACCTAACCACTACTGGCCATCGCCACCACCTGTAAACTACCAATGAACGAAAGCCTTCCCTAACCAGCCTTTAAGCAAAAATCTCCATCCTGCCTTTTAAAATAAATAAAAATACGCACAGAGCAGCACGATAGTAGATAAGCACTTTTTCAAAAGATAAGTATCAATGAAAATTATGCCGATGATGAACTACTACGGACATCGTCCATAACTTTAACCACAATTTTGTATTTAATAAACGACGACGTAGCCTACATGAAAATGAATGAAAAGCGCCCACGTCAGCAACTATACAGAATTAATAAAGCCACCATAATAACGTAACACTGTTTCTTTACAAAACCGCCATTAACTTAATGATTCGATCTCCTGGCAAAAAATAATTATCTCTACAAATTAATTTGTAAATGAAACATTTGTGCTAGAAAATCCAGACATAGAGAATGATAAACACGAGTATAATTAAACCAGATATTTGCAGCCATCAGACACACATTTTTATCAAGGTTATCAAATTGCTGCTCTCAACTTCACGTTCCTCTTGTCCATGCATGTCATGTCACATCAAAATAAATTGTATGAAAATTGGCATTCACAAGACATTTTCAGAGATTGCAAATTGTAATGCACTATCATATTTACTATGACATGAGGTACTTTGAATTTTATTAGTTTCTTTAATTTTGCACCATTTACATCAACAGAGACACCATTGGTTTGAAAAGATTCGTTTCAAATGTTAGTTACAATTTTTGTTTCATTCTAATCAGCAGTTTGATCAGTATTTATAATTTTTGCAGACGTTAACACTTTTTTGTTAATAAATTGGATTCGTCCGATTTGCGTAGTTATTTACTTCATGTTCAAGTGTTACTTTATCTTTTTAAACTTTGTATTAAATACATACGTAGTTAGTTTATAATAATCTTGAGATTTTTTGCTTACAATGCAATAATATCTTATCGGAGAATAGTTGAAATACATTGTATGGATATTTAATTTCAAATCCGACATTTTTAAACTAACAATTCTCTCGATTTAATTTGATTCACGTGTACCTATTCTACTTCATGTCATGTCATGTCATTCTTCTGGAACATGACAAGGTCGTTATTGTTATATTTTATACGATGCGTTTTAATGCTGTCACTTTGACGCTATTCAGATCTCAGCAACACCACGTAAAACCACAGAACGAGTGTGTGAGTGATAACGCGAGGCTATGACGGGCAAAAAAGTTTCGCAATCGCAATCCTTTTAATTTACTAAAATTGAGAAGTACATCAGTGACCTATATACGCAACGCACTATACGAAGGCTTTACAATTATAATATTTTGTATTTATTGGCCGATCATCATCATATTACTTATCATAAATATTTATTATTATTATAGTCAATCGTATCACACACTTCACCGAGCTGAGTCGACACATTTTTTTTCATATCTAAAATCTCGAGTTTTTAATCCACGAAGAAAAATGAATGTAATTATAATACGTACGGATGGATGGAATGACTAATTTATGGAGTTTACCTAAATAAAACTAGGAAAAAAACGTGCAAGCAAAGAGACCGGAGAAGTTTATAAAATAAATTGTGATGACCTTTAACCCATTTAAATGGTTGGGTGTGCTGCTTGCATATTTTATTTTCGGAGATCTCGTCCTCACCTCATTTGAAAACTCGAAAATTATAAACTCATGTGAGATATTAATAATGTTGACTTTGTTGAGAAGCCAAAAGTCAAGCAATTTGCTTTCAAAGAATAAATGTGGGCAATGGGTACTTATTAACCTACCAAAGTAATAAAATCACCGACCATTCGACCGAGTTTAATTGAATAAAATAAATAAGATTAAATCCAACCACGTGACATGATTGAGTCTTATCATGAAAATAAAAACAGATCTTTCGAATTTACTACCGAAGGAATAAATTTAAATTAATTGATTGCATCTTGGAATATTGCTTTCTACTTGTCTACAGACTTTTTCCTGGAAGACCGTCTTACGGTGGTGTACTTTCAAGATTTCAAAAGATCGTACTTGTGGTCAGGCGACGCGGCTCCAGAAAAAGCTGACTTGGGTGACGTTGACGGATAAATGGCGAACAAGGCTAACTGCACAAGGGAAATAAATGTGCCCAGCAAGTTGGTGATTTGCATGTAGGGATCGGCTGTGAGAACGCCGTAGAGCCACCATTGGGAACATACGAGGAACATGGAGAGAATCAGTGGGAACGGAAGTGAGTCCGTGCTTTTAGTTCGAATTACGTGTTTCTAGAGAAGGAAAAAAAATATTATGTACGAAATACGTTAGAAAAACTTTTGTTTGCAAAAAATATTTTCAAGGTCACACCACGTCACCAGATGTAGCATATTGAGTGAATTTCATAATGAAATTTTCATTACCAATGCGATAAGGGGACTTCCGCAGCAGATTAGCGTTATGAGAACGCAGATGCGACCCAGATTTTCTAGCCCTTGATGGGGGTCTTCATTTAAAACTGAGAATCCTAGCACAATTGTGAGAAAAATTCCGGCCATCAGAATCTGACGCAGAAAATCAGCCTGTAAAAACGACAAAGTCATTAAATAGAGAGCGTTTTGTCAAAGAACAGAAAATATCCCAGCATTTCAATGTTGCACTTTCATTTTTTAAATATAATTTTTCTTACTTTACGAGCCACATAACGGATGAAAAACATGACGTAAAGAGCGTTGAGCAGTGTTCCAACCACATTGCACCAAATAACCATGTGGTCATCTAAATAAAAATAAACATACATAAAATATTTACTAACATTAAGGTCAATAGGTCACACTGAATTTGAGAATTACGGAAAAATAATGGCAAATTAAAAATAACCTTTCATTTGACCGTAGGCAAGCCATAGCGCACATCCAACTGTTCCCATAAGAAAAGGAAATGGCGAAATGTCGCCGGCCGTCCCCTGGCTCTGCACTTTCTGAACTGTAAATCTGTAACAATTTTAATTTATGGGAAAGGTAGATTAATTATTAGTTAGTTACAAAAATAAATAACGAACGGTCGAGGAACCTTTTAAGGACATGTCAAAACTCAATAACCGTTGAATCCCCCTTTTAAACCCATTTTTATCATCATAATTCACAATTACAATAGTGCTTCAAAGCTTTGAGTGCACGTGTTTTATTGTTTGACTAAAAATAAAAATAATTCAGGAAGTCTTAAAAATTCTACACTGTTTAAAAGCGTGCGATTGTATGTTAAGCTTTTTAAATTAATTCGGAAGTGTTAAAATTCAGGTTTTGAGTAAACATGCTCTTTTGGATATTCAAAGATTTTTCCTCACCGTAAACTCCATCAGTTTTAATTGCTAATGAAATTACAACTAAAATGAAAATGTGTGTTTGTAAAGTTTGTGAGATGGCAGTGATAAGTACGTACATTCCAGATAAAAACTGACCAATGGTAGTTACAGTTGCCGTTGTCCCAAGGAAGTTAGTAAGTACACTTGGAGCTGCCACCGCTGCTGCCATTTCTTCAGCCATTTTAAAAACTTTCGCTTCCTTCAATTGTTGTCTTCAAAATGATTGATCCTTTTTGACTTTTGAGCACAATTAAAATTGAGTGCAGATAAAATCCTGGAGATTTTACGTGCACACGCGGCGATAAAGAAAGGTCACTGAATTCCGTTTGATCGGTCAGGTACTCGTCTTGTCGTTGACGTAATAAGCCGACTCCTTTTCTAAACTAATCGTAATCACTGCAGTGACATTCCTTCCAGAGATCAAACTTCCTTGCTGTACGGAATAAAAAAGTGAATCTGGTTAAAGAGGACAAACAAAATTAAACTACATAATATTATAACAAAAATTCTCAGCGTCACTTGCAGCAGGTAGTGACATTCCTTCCAGAGATCAAACTTCCTTGCTGTACGGAATAAAAAAGTGAATCTGGTTAAAGAGGACAAACAAAATTAAACTACATAATATTATAACAAAAATTCTCAGCGTCAGTCAGCGTCACTTGCAGCAGGAGCAACAAGCATTGAAATTAAGAAATGGACATTATTATTTTATACGAAGATTGGTTCTTTTCCATTTGACAAGTGAAAAATATCAACATATCCAGTTTACACAAGTTTCAAATAAAAACGAGTTTCTTTCAGTACACAGCTACATTTTCGCTCTTATCAGCTATAACACGAGATTTACTTACACATGAGATGAGAGTAAGTAAGAGTATTACATATGAGTATTATTACGTAAAAGTCTCATTATCACTTGCAGTTGTTGCAGGCTCAGCAGGCTCTTTAGGTTTTAGGTTGATTCACATGCAGGAAAAAAATTATGAATAACAATGAACTAGTAACAATGAAACAGGTTCTTCCTTATTAGATATTGTATATAAAGATCAAGGAGCTTTTATGTGGTCACTCACGTCACAATGCTCCATGCTACAAACAAAGACTAAAGTCAAGATCGATTGAAAAACTGTTTTACAAAGCATCATGAATTCATGGTTCATGAATATCAATCATGAATCAGGAGAAACATCTTCTTGCGGCTCAAATTTGAAGAGAATTTAACAACATTTTGACTAAAGGTTGCATTGCATGTGCAATCTGTAATTTAACGTTCCTTTGTGATAATAGCACAGAGCAAGAGCTCAAGAGTTTCTTCAGTTTGAGTCGAACGCTAATTTAAATAAATATTAATAAGTCTTCACTTATAATTACTTGCCTCATTCAGTCTCGTTCTCGACTTCGTTTCACATTACCGCATTTTGGGTAAGAGTTTTATCCTTGAGTACCAATATTTCACTAACTAAATCGATAACTAAAGTTAAGTTAAATTCAAGAGCAAGGTCATTAGTATACCTAGTTAAAGTTAGAACTTACGCGCAGTGAAGATTTATTTATTACTATTAAATATACACAAGGTTCATTGTTGATTCACATACCAAGATTAAGATTTAATTGTCTTCCTCCTTGGTGTGGCTCATCTGCTTTCTGCTTCGTTTTGTTAGGAATGAAATGAAAGCTTTATTAGGTGCGGAAGTTAACGTAAGATAAGATGTAGAATGTAGATTTATGAGCAGTCAGTGGAATTATATACATTTGACTTGGCACTTTAGTTTCCACTGATTTACGATTCAAATTAATCCATTATTTAAATTTTCTTTGCTAAAATAAGTTAAAAGTAAAACTCGCAGATGCCGGAGAAAAAATTGCAGGGACTGCATTCTGTGAAAAAGGGAATATTTCCCTTTCCCTGAAAATTACCTTACCTACCCAATTACCCAAAGAATTACCCTGCATTCAGAGCGATTTTCCCTTTCCCTGAGGTTTCAGGGAAAGGGAAAATCATAATTACCTTTTAATTTGGCGGGTAAAACTTCAACGGGGTAATATTTTTCCCTTTCCCTCGTTTTCTGGATAAGGGAAATTTTTACCGGGGTAAAAAAGAGGGTAATGTTTCGAGTTGGATGCAGCTCCAGGTTGCAAAGTTGAAAACATCTGCAGAAATCTGTAACTGTCTAGCCAAAGAGCCAGCTGAGCAAAGTTGTGCTGTTGGCATAATGCACCAATTTTTTATGAATGGATTCGAGATATGGTTCGATTCGGTCTGGTTGGTTACATACCAGCTAACGCACTATAACACGAATCGTGTTACACGATGATGATTATAGCAGCTTTTGCTGAAATCATGAAATGAGACAAATTCTAAGAACTGTCAGAATCAGATAGCGAAGAGCCACCTTCCACGTCCTTCGGAATGGAAATAAAATTATTCATTTGCCCAACCAAATAACCAATGCTTTAATTATGGTTTTAAATGCTTTAAAAGTCATTTATTAGAATTTAGAAGAGAAACAAGAATGAGCTAAATTCCTAATTACAGCATATTTTTTTTTTATCCTAAAATAAGTTTCTGCAGAGTGGACACTCGGACTTGTTACTCGTACTGAACCATTTGTAGAGACAAGCAGCGTGAAACTTCTTTCGGCACGTTTTGCACGCCAATTTTGGCGTCTGCTTGGTCACATGGTGCAGAATAAAGAAACAAATTGCGCACTCGTCCACATCTTTATACAGTCCGTCCAGGTTTTCCTTCCACAGTTTCAAACCAGCCGAAAGAGAATGCGACCGCGTGTTCAGTAAATGATAAATTTTCGCGTGTAACTTCTTATCGCTGATTCGAACGGTCACAGGGCCTGGAGAACAATCGTTAAGAAGAGTATTAAGATTTTAGGTAACAACCACGTTTTAGAATCTCATAATTATGACATGGCTCAATTAAAAACTTTACCAAGTGGATGATTCAAGGGCAGGGAAATTGTTAGCGTCACATTCGTCTCTTCAATACGGTAGTGTGCGACAAGTTCGTTACAGCCACTGTGGCAATGAACCTGGAAGGAATATCAATTAAAATTTTAAATATCTAAATACTTTTTTAATTTCACCTTCTAAAATATAAAAATTGTCATTGTTAGCCTACCGTAACATTGTCATCAATTCCCTCTCGCAATTTAACCGATCCCAGTTCTTCTGTTGCCAGTTTGCTGGATAAGTGTTTGACGACGTATTTCTCCACGAATACTCTGTCCCTTTGCTTCGTGACATGAGTGTTCCACCACCATCTCACAGTGTAAGGAAGATTCCTTAACGCCCGTTGTAAAACTGAGCAGCTTAAATGCAATAGGTTAATTCTGGTTCCAGGCACAATAACGGGATCAGTATCAAAGCATTTCGAGGCTGCATTTTCTAATGAAATATTTTCGGAGAAAAATAGTGTGTTCAGGAATGGTGTGAGGAGGTGATCCTGATCACTGGAAATAAAAATAAAAATAACCAAATCAAATGACAATTAATCCTGAAAATAGTTTGGTAATTTGGTTTAAGTTTCATTTATTTACCGAACATAAGAAGCAAATTCATTGGAACTTTGCTGAATCTTCAAAAGCGCATCCCAAATGAGAAGGTAGGACACCAGAAACTTTGTCTCTTCTTCACGGAGTGGAGCATCGCTTTCAATTTCCTCACTCCAGCAAATTTTGCACCTATCCATCAATTCTCTAATCACTTCGTCAATTCCGGGTGGAATAATTGGCAAATCCTTCGCTTCCCCTGTGTCATACCGAACCTTCCTCAGGGCTTTATAAGCGGCTATTCTAGTTGGCAAATGAATACCGGATCCAAGGATTTTAGAAAATATATCACAAGATTTAATTGAATCCGGTTCAATGAAGGCAAGTGTGGTGCCAGGCATTGAGGCTAAAGCACCAGACACATTCACCAATGCTTGCAAAGACCAAAACGTGTGGCTTGGAATTTCATTGTTGAGTTGAAGGTACAAAGCATAAATGATGGGATAGATTTGTGCACAATGGAATTCCACGTATTCCTGAAGAAATTTTGGGCAAATGTCGTTTGACGATGTTGATGTCGCCCTCCTGTCGATAATTTGCACAGCTCTTGCCAAGTTGGAGACCCAAAGCATATGTGTTTTTGAGGATGGTTCGAGATACTTCGTATGCTTGAGCCAAGCTTCAACCCAGCAAGTTCCAGAACTGAGAAAGTCTTCATCTGCCGCATCAACCCTCTCAAGGAGTTCCAACGTGATGAGAAGCAACTTATTCAAGAGTGCCTTGTCTTTCGTATGTCTGTAGAGCGTTTCAAACTCGAAATCGTCCGGTTTCTTATTTCTCATGTCCGTTATCCAAGCAGCGTTTTTCTTGACCTGAAAATTGTTTAATGAAAATTCACCGAGAATTTTGTCCATTTGGGTTTTAAGGTCCTGTGAGTCCTCAGGGGTAGTGAAAGTACACTGGATTTCTAACTTGATCTCAGCTTTCTCACAGTATTCCAGTAGAATGCGGATGGGAAGTCGACTTGTCCAAAGGGGATCTTGCTGATATGCGACTATCCTTTCTAGTTCATTTTTCAACTTCTTCCAACTGCTAGGCTTAGAATAAATATTTTCTATCAGTCTCGAGCTCATCACCTCCAACGCCTGGCTCAAATCGTCACTCAAATGATCAAAGTATTCTGCTTTTTCAACTTCCTTCCAAACACGAGCAATTGCTTGCGCAACTAAAATATTTATCAGGGGCTGAATCAAATCGTCCGAGTCGCCATTTTGAACGTAATAACCTTGGAAGATGGACTTGAGGATTGTGGATTTATGGGGCCCGGCAAATTTTGGAACGGGTTCCAGATTGTCGTGGACAATCTCAGCGTACCCTACTCCAACAAACGAGAGTACGTCAGCTTTAATCGTGACCGTTGGGAGTTTCAGTGCCAATTCTATGTCTTCATCGGCAAACTCTAATTTTCTGCAGATTTCAACCAGACACTCAATCTGTTGCACTGTGCTACAACAGTCTATCTGATTTTCCAGCTTGTCCATGAGAAACTGCGATGAAAGTTTTTGATGATTCCTCGCACAAACGGACTCCGCCAGTTCCAATTTCCTGTCGTCATTTTCGTCCCGGCCGAAATCTACAGATTTTTGTAAGAACACTTCCCAAAATCTTCCGTAAATTGGAGAAACGTCCACTTTAAACCTAGAGTAGGTCATAATTCTTGCCAAATTGTCAAAAAATGCATTGTCCCAATCCATACGACCTACAACAATAGTGCAGACTTTGGCGATGAAAGATTCTTGAAAGTTTTCCTTTAATACGAATTTTAGAATGGCTGCCAGTTCAGACTCTTGCAAGTCCCATGTGTTCAGACTGGTTTCGATAACATCAGTGAAGACGGACATCCTGATCCACCTCTTAATTGGTGGTAGATGAGTGAAAGAGTTGAGCTCCTTCAAAAAGACCTGCAAATCCGTGGCTTCCTTGAAGCAGTCAAACTGATCAGAAAAAATGCCAAGGATTTCCGGATTGTCGGGGCTTTGCTGAATTAGATCAAGTGAAAGACGAAGTCTAACGCATTTGTCGTCTTCCTTGGCAAGGTCGATGTCCGAAATATTGACAGCAGACCAGAGTTTCGAATGGGAGAAAAATCTGGACACCACGGAAAGTGCGACGTAGGAATGGCTGGAAGCGCAGCTTGTGACAAAATCTTGCAGAAATTTTTGTTTGCTCTCCGGTAGAGTTTCGAATGACTGTCTTGAAGTTTCTGGGTCGGACGATCCCTCGTTTTCACGAAATTTTACGGCTTTTCTGCTTAAAATCTGTTTGTTGTCTGTGTATAACGTGGCTGGTGGTGTGGCCAAACCGACAACAAAATCTCCAAATTCTTTTGTATTTAAGACTCCGGCAAGTTTAGCCTTTTCAGTAAGTAGCTCATAAAAAGTGGCGTCCTTAACTAAAGCCCCGAGAAACTTGGGAAATTCTGAGTTGATACTCTTCAAATTTTCTATAATGAAGCTCTGAGTTGTTTCAATATCGCACACTTCGTTCTTCATTAAAAATCCGATCGTTTCAGCAAATGTTCTCAGAATCGCCGCTTTTTCAAAGTTTGAACGCTCTGCTTGATATCCCTTGATAAAACTTTTGGTCAATTCTTGTGCAAATTCCGTCTTTTTATCTGTGTCCGCCAGACCATCCAAAATTCTTGCAAGAAGGGGTAACACGCTGGGACCGATTTGTGTTGCATTGCCGTAAAATCCGTTTTTAGCAGAAGTTAGCAACTGCTTTTGAGCAAGCTGGCCATCTTTAAAGACGCCTTGCATCGTCAGCGTCAAGAAGGTATTCCAGATACTGGGAAGAATTTCCTTCTGTGACGCAGAAAGGGCAGAATTCATCAACTTCGAACACCTTGATGCTGGAATGCTGATTTCAGGTGCGTTATCTACTTTGGCTCTGGTTCCCAAAAAATTTGACAATAAATCAAAACAGCTCCTGCGAATCTAAACAATACAAAAAAATAAAGGTTACAGTGACAAAATTTGTTTACTGCAAGATTGAGATTTTCTCTTATATTTACCAAGCTGTCTTTTGTGAATTCCGCACCATCCCAAAACACACCATCATTTCCAAATAAGAACTCCAAGAATTCATCATTAACTAGCTGTAAACTGATTAGACTGTTCACGCCTTGTAAAGTAGCGTAACACGTCCGGATTTCGAAACACTCAGAGTCCATAGATTGAGACCCTCCTGAACCCACGTTCACGCCTTCCCCTTCGTTGGCAGTTTCTTGTTCCGGTGCAGCAGTAGCAGCTTTCTTGTTTCCTTTCCCTTTCTTTTGATTCTCAGTCGGTTTCCTTACTTTAAACACGGTGTCTAAATTGTTTGAAATGTGAGCAATTATCTCAGCTATGCAGTACTTGATTACTTCCGCCTGCTTTGTCTCATTGGAGAAAACGGTTTGGTAGGACTTTTTTGCTGCCGACGCCACAGGTGCGTAGATGTCAAACTGAGCCAAATACCAATGAGGCATTAACTGCTTCAAAAACGGGGCGAGATTTCTGCCAACTGCCTTACAAATCACAGCGTGAGTTATCTGCGCTTGCTCTCGAACTTTTCTGGAGTCATCTGCGGTTAGTTTTGGAAAGTTCTTGCTCCACTGTGGAAGCACTTGCTTGCCCAACTCCTCGGGTTCAAGCTGACTGCTGCTGGCTGCAATGCTGGCACTGACATCTTCACTTGAGGCATCCCCATGAGATGATGGTGTGTCACCTTCCTTTTTAGCTTGCGAAGCTTTAAAAAGGTCAACTATCTCAGCAAGAGCCTATTATAACAAGAAACAAAATCAAATAAAACATACTGCAAGACGTACCACAGAGCTAACATGTTAACGCGAATATCTTTCGAAAGAATTATTTACTTTAATTTTTGTGGTTGCATCTTTCTTCTGCAATTTCCTAAAAATCAGTCTAATATCTGGAGGAAGTCCATCGTCGATCAGCACATTTGCCAGAATACTGTGAACGGGACTTCCCGATCCGATTGTTGGAAGAACGGTGTTCGAGAAAACAGCAAACTCAGCACGGGCTTCTGCCGCAGCACTCAAAAATGTTAACGGCTGGCCTGCTTCACCAACCTTTTCCAGTAAATTGGCAGTTCGACTTGCACTTGACGGCTACAATACAATTTAACGAATTAAACGACATTAGAATAGATATTTTAATTATTAACTACACTTTATTTTACAAACTTCTTTTTTTTTAATCAACAAAATTACCTGAACACCTCCTTTCGTTCTCTGATGTTTCGAATCCTTCCCCATTTTACTCGGTCCCTATTCAACTTAAGATTAATAACATTTAACTCCCGATGACTGTTTTAGCTAACTGACGCAGCAATTAATATGCTTTAAACATCAAGCCACTTGAACAACACTATCACACGTCACACACTTCTCACACTACTTGTCCATACCGACGTCACTAACTAAAGCTTTAAAGACTATTTTTCAAATCACCGCCCACACCACTTTAGTTGACGACGTTCGAAAATCAAGAAATTAGAATTAAACTGTTTAATTTAAACACTAGACATTTCTTTAAAATACGAGTAAACCGTTTTCTTACATACATGCATGAAGAAACATGAGGCAATTCAATTATGTAGCCAGCTGAGCCGATACTAGATGGGCTGGCAGACTGTAGCTTGTCTGTCGGGTCTTGAGTAACTTGCCAAAGCAGCAAAAATCTCAGCAAAAAAAGCTTTAAAAAATACACGAGACCCGACAAGGCATACCTGAAAATCCGACGTTATGCAAAATGCAAATTCCTTGGTTGGGAAAAATTCGATGATTGTTAGAATGAACTTTAATTTTATAGCTGATTACTATACGACAATCAGTTTGTTTGGTTAGTTAAGTGGTTGTATTTATTGTCATTTATTATCAAAGTTATTTAAAAAATCGTTCATTAAACACAAAAGGATTGCCAGTGTGGTACAAGTCGTCGTCACAAATGTCACAGCCGATCATCGGACTTCCGCCATCTTGGTCTTTGGTGCCTTGGTGGTTAGTATCTACCGTCGATTGCGGACCACTACCACGTTATTGTTACCATTATTGTCTCTATAAGACCATGTAATCTCCATGTTTGCGGGAAGAGCTCCGGGAAAAGTCCATGCGAAACCGAGGAACAGGAGAAGGGCGGCGGCAGCAGCGAGGCAAACAGCAAAGATAAAGGCTAAGAGTTGATAGAAAAGGTAGGCGATTCCAAGAACAGTGCTGATTAGGAGTAGCCAGATGCAGGTCACCACACTCAATGCAGCTGTCACTGTAAAGTTGACCATGGGCGCGATGAGACCGAGGAGACCCAGAAACATGGAGAAGAGGAGAGGGCATACAGCTAGCAGGCCTGCAATCACCAATACGGTGATAATCCCCATAAACACCAAGTCCCCCCAAGCAAAAAACCTTATACCGTACATCTGCAGTTGATACCAGAACATCAGACAGGCGTATGCAACTCCAAAAAAGAAATTCACAATACAATCCAATACTTGACACATGGGTAATGATCACTGTTTCAATTAAATTCCTCGTCTGATTTAGTTTAGTGCGATTCCAGTGTTGAAAATTAAAAAATATACGTTCATATTCCATCCAGTTTCCATCATGTCCAATAACCTTTTGAATGCATTTTACAGTTAATTTTTATTAGGCAATCGTTGACGTTTGACCTTCATAGGAAATTATTCAGTAACAAGTAACTGATTATCAGCATGACGATATTTATCCTTTCCAAGTTGGAACTTCCAACTTTCGCGTCGCCCTTTCGTGGGGTCACGGGTCACGCAGTGTAGTCAACAATGTACACAAGGAAGAACAAAGGAGCGAAGGGGTATCAAGCAATTGAGTTGTTTTGCGCGGGACAATTCAAATGCTGTGTCAGAGCGTGCATTTAGTTGAAGAAAGAGCAGCATATTGCAAGCAAAGGAAAGGCATCTTGTCAAAAGCATAGAAAACCGGTTGCAGTCAGTTGCTTGCAAAGTTGCAAACCTCTTCCCGCAGACAGGTGAGTGTTTAAGGAATTAATTAATCATTGGTTGGTTAATTAAACTACAGTTGCCTTTTTACACCAGGAGAACTTGAGTCTTATTTAATTTATTTAACTTGTTTCAATTTTCAATTTTTTTTGTTTCATAAACTCGTCTAGATTTACTACAATCGAAATCCAAGAGTGAGTAAAACTGTTCGATTGTCGAAAAAGTGAAAGGTGGTTATCAGACAGAGATAAGCCTCCTCTCCATCCAACATGGCGAAGAAGAAGGATAGTATTGACCAGGGTTCAACGGAAGGAATGAAAAATGGAGCGGAGCCAGATCCGGATTTCTCCGACCCCGAAGGTTTCGTTGATGATATTACTGATGAAGGTAAGAAAGATGGGATTTAAATCAATTAAATGTGTCTAATTCTAATTAACATGATTTATAGTTAGAAATAGAAAGGCATTAGGCACAACAGTCAATATTTTGGTGTTTTTGTTTCACAGAACTGTGTGGAGATTTGTTAAGAAAGAAGCCAAGGGAGACGGACGGTGTGGAAAACATCATTGTAGTGGATGGCCTTCCAGTCGTAGGAGAGGACCGTATTGATAAGCTGAAAGGCGTGGTTAGGAAGATTTTTGGCAAATTTGGAAACATCACTAATGAATTTTTCGCTCACGGAGATATTGAAGCTGTTACTGCTGCACAAGCTGCAAACACAGCCCTTCCGACCACGTGAGAATTTCAATTAAGCTTACATAAGATAACAAAATAAATGTTTGATTTATTCTATTATGATGATAATTCATAAATCTGAATGTTCTTTGATGAATAACTAGGCTTAATCTTTTCTGATACAATGTTTTTCGAAAATATTGAATATTTAGCTGCTGAGAGTCAAAATTATAAAATTGATTATTTTTTCTGTGTTCTAGATACATGTTTATTGAGTACGAAAACCCGAACGCGGCTCTGGACGCTGTGAAAACTATGGATAATTACAAATTCGACAAGTCTCACACTCTCCTTGTGAATCTCTTTACGGATTTTGACAAATACGAAAATATTCCCGAAAACTGGGTTACTCCACAACCTCAACCCTATAAAGATCCCGGAAATCTTTGGTACCATCTGCTGGAACCGGATGCATTTGATCAGTTTCTCATCCTGACCCTGGGCATGCAAAAAGGAGGACTTGTCGGAAATGACCTGCAAGTCATGCTGAACTCCTCTCCGGAAGCTGTTGAGCTTTTAAACCGAAATGCAGGAACGGAAACAATTGCGAAGTGGTCCCCTCTCGGCACATACCTTGCCACGTTTCATGGTAGAGGTGTTGCAATCTGGGGAGGCAAGGATTTCGAGAAGATTAACCGATTTGCCCATCCGCATGCTGAACTTATCGAATTCAGTCCAAATGAACGCTACCTTGTGACGTTCGCTCCGAAGGCTGAAAGAATGTACGACAATAATGAGGTGCTCATCGTTTGGGAAATTCGGACCGGTGCGAAGAAGAGGACCTTCAGCGAAATTTATAAATCACCGTGGCCTTTACTCAAATGGTCACATGATGACAAATTCTTTGCCAAAATGGGACAAGATACCATCTCCGTGTATGAGACGCCGGTAGGTGCAAGATAAAATAAAACGAATAAATTTTATTTAATATGAATAACTAGATGCTTAATCATTGACCTCTTTGTATAATCTTTTACTGTAGAGCTTCCGATTGCAAGAAAATAAAAGTTTAAAAATCTCTGGTGTCCGAGATTTCAGTTGGTCGCCAACTGACAGCATCCTCGCCTATTGGGTTGCAGAGGACAAAGATGTTCCCGCCCGTGTCACACTTTTAGAAATACCAAGGTAAAAATTTAAAAAAAAATCATGCATTCAATTTCAAAGTTTAACGAAGATTTTTTAGAATTTAAAGTTTTACGTTGCTTCTGTAGTCGAAACGAGATTCGTGCAAAGAATCTTTTTAATGTTGCCGAGTGTCGAATGCATTGGCAAAAATCCGGTGACTTCCTTTGCGTAAAGGTAGACCGATACTCCAAAGTGAAAAAAGAAAAGCACGACAACAAATACAGCGTAAGTTACTAAAATTGTTTATATCTACATATGAATAAAGAAAGTCATAAACGGTACAACTCGAATTTTATTCTGTAAATACGATTCTAAAATGCTTCTTGCTTTATTTAGGGTCTCTACTATAATTTCGAAGTATTCCATATGAGAGAAAAACAAATTCCGGTTGACAGTGTGGAAATAAAGGAGCCGATTATTGCTTTTGCTTGGGAACCCGTTGGAAGTAAATTTGCAATTATTCACGGGGAGCAGAACAATGTGTGCACAAGCTTTTATGGTGTAAAGAGAGGAGATACTCCATCCTTGCTGAGTAAGTGTTTTTTTTAATGAAAAACTTAAAAGCTACACAGATACAGTGTGGAAAAGGACAACGAGGTTTTAACATTTCTTTTCACAATCTTTAGAAAAATTCGAAAGGAAGCGTTTCAACTCGCTATTTTGGGCGCCGCAGGGGCAATTTATTGTTCTGGCACTGTTGAAAAGCGCAGAAGGTCCCTTAGAATTCATTGACACCACTGATTTCACTATAATGACCACCTTGATGCCAGAAATGACTACTGATGTCGAATGGGATCCAACTGGTCGCTACGTAGTTACTTGTGTCTCCGCTTGGAGTGGCAAAGTGGTCAGTTTTATTATTTTCTCTTCGAACGTTTTCACTTTATTATTTTTATTAAACAGTCGTACTTTAACTATTTTGTTCATTACTGTTTAGTCGGATACTGGATACGCCCTTCTGAACTTCCAAGGTCGTCAACTGAGAAAGGAAAGAGTTGATAAGTTTGGAAACTTCTTCTGGAGACCAAGACCACCTTGCTTACTGTCTAATCAACAAATTAAAGAGATCAAGAAGAACTTGAAGAAGTACAGTCCACAATTTGAGACCAAAGACAGACTCAGGCTCAGCAAGGCTTCAAAGGAAATGTTGAAAAAGAGGCAGGACATTTTGGACGCCTGGAGCGAGTACAGACGCAAGAAAGAGGATGAATATTCGGCACAGAAGAAACAAAGAATGCTTCTTCGCACCAGTAAGAAAATCATTAAATTATTTAAATTATTTGCTTTTGGTGCTTGTACAATTTTGACATATTCTTCCATTTTACTTCTTTGTAGATGTCGACACCGATGAATTGGATGCTGATAAGGGTCAAATGCACGAGGAAACTGTAGAAGTGCTGATTCGCGAAGACGTAGTACCTCTTGACGAGTAAATTATAAACGGACTCCACCATTTTGTATTCTCCAGTTGTTTAAAACATTTTACTAATTAGTACATAATTTCTGTATTAACAACGGGTGTACTGAAGCATGCAACTTTGTAGACTTTGTATCTAAACAATTTGTTTGTGTTAGTTTGATTAGTTAGTGATCAAGGGTGGACTACTATGGTATAATTGTTCATAATGTTAAAAGTGTAAGCATAAGATTTTTATTTTACTTTAAGATCATAAATCACTGAATTTTGAAAACCAACTATTTATGTCGAGAATCGTTTTGGAAAAATAAAATGAAAGAAGCGATCAAACAACCAATAATCTCTAACTCTAAAAATCCAAATTCATTTTTGCATTAATTTTGAATCCCATGATGCAGTTCTATTACTGATGAAGCATTTTTCATGTGCTGGTGCTTGTAAAAAATGTCATAAAAAGGTCATTGTAATTTAATCTTTTAATGGAGAAGCACAAAATGATTTAATATTGTTAATTTAAAGTAAATATACAAAACTTGTTTTGTTTGGTTATAAATACATACGTATTATTTTGCCAAGAAAAATCTTAGCGGAGGGGATGAATTAATTCAATCAATTCATGATTTACATTGACACCCAAAGAGTTGGTTGGTTATAATATAGAGTATCTGTTTTTACACACATTGATTTAATTGAATTCATGATGTATTCATCCATTTAACCGTATTACAAACAGCGGTGACCCCAACTATTTCAGCAGTAAACATTTGCTGAAATAGATTTGTATTATTTTTCTACAATGTAAAATGAAAATCCGTAATTGAATCGTTAACTCTCTCCTTACTGAATCACGTGAGACGTTTTGCTTTGTGGTACAAGGCGTCTACTACTTTGCCCATATTCTGAATTAAACCTAGGGCAGCATCGTATGCCTTGTCTTCTTGCACAGTATCGAAAATCACAAGCATTCCAGCTCCTTGGTCCAATACTCCGTTCAATTGATGATCCAAAATCATTTGCGACAGTTTCAGCTCCACGTTGGATTTTGGCAAATCGATCGTTTCAGCAATGTGTTGTACCTGGGTAGATAGCATTTGAAGCGATTTATAAGCACATACTATTTAATCTTTAGTTGAGTTTATTTCTAAAAAATTGATAGAATTGTAATTGAATCACTGTACCTGGACCTTGGAGTAAGGCTCGATAATACGGAGGAGATTCTGCTGCATCATTTTGTCATACAATGTGTTAAAGTGTGACTTGACGACTTCATCTTCCTGAAGTTCCTTCTCGTATGTAACCAAAGCAGTTTGAAAGTCTTTGAGGGATCGCTTTTGTGCAGCTAGTGCAACCGTTTTCATTGCTTCAACGTCAAGCCCATACTCATTGACCGAACTGTATTTCATTGCAAGTTTGCCAGAAACCAACTGGGGCACCTCTTCAGGTCTGTTTAAAAAAGAAAAACCCATGGGTAATTACTAATTAGGTAGCAAAAGAAATCAATGATAGCAAATATATAGCAAGTTACTTACAGATTTAGCATAATTTTTGACAGCAGCATGTATTTGAGAGCAATGAGTGCTTTGGGGTTCGAGCTGCTGCTATCGATGCTGTTCAAGCCTTCAAAGGCTTCATAGAAGTATGAATAGGCAGTTTTGAAATCCTTCTCATCGGCAGCGTGTAAAATACCGGACTGAAGATCCAAGGAAGCCTGCATCATCGGAGGGCAATAAATTGAATTTGCAGTTGTTCGGGCAGAGGTCAATGCAGCCCTTGCTCTGGGCAGGTTTCCTAAAGCGTGGTAAGTTTTGCTCTCTAGCAATTGGACTTCGACGAGAAGGTTCTTGTCGTCCACTTTTTTCAGCTCCTTCAATAACTGCCCACAGAGTTGAAGAGCTGCGGTGTAATTGTCGCTGTCATAGTACACTCCCACAAGCCTCGCTTCCAGTGATTGTCTCAGGAAGGTCCGTTTTTCCGTCCGAGCCCATTCAATGCATTCCTGACACATCTTGATCTGTTGCTCACTGGATGCATCCATATCCAAGTACATGTCCACCAACGAGCGCACAAGCTTCGCAGCCTTTGCTTTACTCACATTGTTGACGAATGTCCGAACCCTCCCAATCAAATCCACGAATCCTGCAGAATTTTTCTCATCCTGGTACTTTTGTGCAATCTTCATGATGCCGTCTTCAGTTTCGTACGAACCATCGTCACTTTCTGCAATGAAAAATTCCAAAACATAAATGTCGTATCATGTCAAATGTCAACACA
>VYYJ01002764.1:0-19617 GCA_021029165.1 Cyphoderus albinus | reverse complement strand
AATCATGAAGATGTACGTTTTATCCTTCTGGAAAATCCGGAATATGCAATGGATTAAGTGTGGTTGTTGCAAAAATCTACCTAAATCTGTAAACAAAACACAGTCATGTGAATCAAAGGTAATCATCCCAATTAGATACAGTTTGCATTAATCTTATTTTTACAATGATTGTATTAACTTTTCATCAAGAATAAATCTAGCTAAAAATATTCCAGAGAGAATCTAAAAAAACATTTCGTTATAACCAATTTTTCGTGCTAAATAGGAAAATAAAAACTAAATATGAAGAGAGAAAGTTTTTGCTCTTGAAAACATTACCCATTATATAGTTATATTTTTTATTATATTTTTGGATAAAATAAACAGGAATAAAAAACAAAACTGTTACAATATTAACGTAAAAATAGAGAATGTTTTTGCTCTTTAAGTCACGCCGCTGTTTTCCTGTTTTCGTTAGAATAGTTGGCCGTTGCATAAATCTCAAGCACTCCTGTGGGGCTTTTCGCTAGTATGTTTATGTGAACTATATTCTGGAGAAACAAGGAGTTCCAGTTCGATCAACATAAATAGCACAAGTTAGCACTGTCGGGACCAACAAGACTGCTTCATTCCTAGGCTAAAGTTTTCGCCAATCTCGTATGTCTGCTTGGTGTATGTTCTTACTCAAGCCGCCAGTAAAACATTATTGACTGGAGGAGATGCTCCAGCTTCAGCAATATCATTTTGGCGCTAAACGAGCAGCACACACAAACGTACCTTTTGTACATTTCTTTTGTGTGCACATCAACCGTGTGTATTTGTGAGATCGAAAAAAATGTGCAACGCGAGGCAGTCACCGGTCGTCCTTCCCTCTATCACATTTTGCCGTTTTTATCCAGTCCATGGAAAAACAACGGAGCTGCAAACCCAGAGAAAACTGTTTAGTGTTATTTTTGCAAGCACGGCACAAACACACAACCGTCACTGACTGGTTTATGCATCTACGTCTCAAAGTAGCCATTTCGTTGGAGAAAATAAGGCTCATGAGCCAAGAACAAGAAAGAGGAGAAAAGTCAGATGGAACTAGATAGACATTGTGAATTGAAAGAGGTTTCTTTCTTGCCTTGTTAAAATGAGCCGGGAAAGCAAAGTGGTACAGATAAACAGTTGTAGGAAAGTATAAGTATTATACGTGTGGTTTATTTAGTAGCGGATTTTTGTTCCACTCTGTTTTTTTTTTGCTAAAATAAATATGTATGATTGTAGATTGTTTAGAAAGATATGTAATACTATGTGCACACAAAACTGGAGGTAGCAGCCGCCCTCTGCAGTATTTTGATTATTATGATGCTATACAGAGACAGTGGAGCAGAGAATGAGAAAACCCCGGCTTTCTTGTAATACACATTTTTGTGCTTAGTTCAGTGTACAAGTAGCATTTTTGGGATTTCTTTTCATATTTTTTCATTTTTAAAAAAATACATACATATTCTATAGAACATGTAAAGTAGAAAATACTTTTTAGATGTGCCTTCTTATAGTCGTCGTAGAATGGGATCGGATGGGACACATGCACAGTTACAAACAAGGCTTTCAAGTATTTGGAGTTTCAGTGGGATTTTTGTGGATTTTAAAAGATTTATTACTTTGTGTGACCCCCAGACCAGCGAGTAAAGAAGAAATCTAAAGAAAGAGTTCGTAACTTTAATAGTGCCTACATGAATGTGTAGGTGGAAGAAAAAATGAAGTAAAAGAAGATGAAAACTTTGGCTTTGAATCAGTTATCCTTTCTCTCTCTTTCTCTGTATGTCTGTGTATGAAACTATACTGCTCGGCTTCCACATGCACAAACTTTGTATTTATTTCGTCCGTAATAACAATCCAGCGCAAGGAAGAGACAGAGAAAGAGACCTTTTATTATGATGATACCTATCGTACATCGTGGAATGTATTATTGCTTTCTTCTCTTCCTGTTCAATATGATTTTTTCTTCATTTTGCTTGGGAAACACAATTTTCGTCTAACTCTCCTTCAATAAATGGAGTTACACAGCATTTTTGTAGGAAAGGAAAGTGTAATAATCTTAAATACGGAGAATGATATGCCATTGATGTCTGATAAAATCCTTATTCATTGACTCCATCATCTCAGTTCACCGGCTATATATTCTGGTAAGGACGAGCAACGAGGAAAATGCGTTGGTGCGTTTTGATGATAATCAAAATTTACTTTCTTGTACTCTTTTTGTGAGTTTCGGGTGAAATTTGAAGGTGAAAGTGCACATGAACTCTCACAGTCTCCTTCTCTTGTGTATAAAATAATATGAAATTTTCATCTAGCTTTCTTCTTCCCTTCGATAAAAGTGCAACTATGCTGTTGATGGTGCATCACTTAGGTATAAAGTTTTATTATTTTTCAGATAAGTCAAAGTCACACAGTCCGCCATTTAAAAGCATACAGCATTTTTATTAGAAAAACATACGATAGCAAAAGGCCATGATTTTTTTTCAAAAGGGAAATAGCAATGTTTTCTTGTCTTTTTGTGTAAAAAAGCAGTGAGAATTTTACGGCGGAATAGAAATGGAAAAGATAGACGTATAAAAGTAAGAAATAATATTTTGTTGCCGGGAACGTGATAGCACGCAGCTTATAATGCAGTCACTCATGTGTAAGCTTTAAAACACTTCCACTTTCGCAACCACTTCTATGCATTGTGGCCAGAAAGGAGTAACACAATATTTTACTCCGCACATTCAGTAATTGTCTCCTCTTCCGAATATTTTTCTGGAGTTTTGAAGTAAGAATGCAATATATAATAATATCGGAGGATTGCTGAGGATACCCTGAATATTGACTAGTACGTAAAAACGTGTCTGGCTGTTCACTTTTCTCTTTTAAAGAAAGGACTCATCCTGAATCACATGTGGGACATGTTTAAAAATATTTCAGGTCGCACTGGCGCACAAGACAGAAACGAGTAGAAAAACTATTGAAAGTAAAAGTTTGTAAACCAGCTTTGCGCTACCTACACCCTGTCTTTGAACCAATGATGTTGAAAAAGAAATGTATCAAAATGCACCGAATACCTAGCATAAAGAAGTAGATGCTCTTCTTTACCTTCAAGTTTTCCATTGCTTAGGGTCCAGGTGTGAGTAATGGACAGAGTAATGTGTGTGGTTATACGTCAACCGTGAAAAGAGACTCTTTCTATACTTCCTCAAGTAAGAAAAGAAAGAAAAGAAGGAAAACTTCCGCTTTCTTTCTCACTGAGATGAAACGACGCACATCGCCTTTCAAGCATCATCATCATCTCTTTCATGAGTGTCATTGTTGTCTACAAGGAAAAAGAATAAGATGCCTTTTTATTTGCTTGATTATGCTATTATAAGACATTTTCGTGAAAGGAAAGACAGTCATTTTGGGAGATTGCTACAACATCCCGTCCCTCATATGCACTGCACTGTTCAATGTGAGCACAGGTAGAGAGAAATGGCACGGCAATTTCCCTGTGTGCACACTTGTCCTTTAATGTTATCGTCAACCTTAGTAGCGTCGTTAGAGTCGGTTGTTGTTCTAAAGGTTCATGATGCATCAACCCATCCAGTGAGGAAAAACCTGGCGCGATACGCACAGTTAAAGAAGATATTTGCCTTTAACTGCCATAAGGATCCACCAACAAAGTTGCCCTGTTCATCGCTGTTGTCAAAACCCAAAAGTTGTTGTTTGTTGTTTCATTCCTCCCATGTTTCATATCCTCTCATCATGTACATGTTTATTTAGGTTAATGTATTATAGCCATTGCTGTTTCTTTAGTGTACAACCGCATTGTTTCGGTTTTTCAAGTGTCACCTTGTGCCTGTAATAGACCGCACTCTTGTTTCGGGTGAGTGAAGTGGAGAGAAGGAGAAGAAAAGGTTCGTTAAGTTGGAGGAGAAAAGAAAACTACGTCCTGGAAATAATGGTGTAATGATGAGGGTCGTCCTTTCTTTCTCCACTTTTGCGTTTTTTTTGCAAAAATTGTATTCACGTTAGTAATACATTTTATAATAGCAAACGTTTAATATAACAAGTAATGTAGAACATGAAACTCTCTCTCATGAATTTGGACTGGCTCCAATCCAATACCACCACCGTCAGTATGCCGGTACAATATTTGAAAAGAAAAGTGGAGAAAAAGGAGTTCGTTATATTGGCTCAGATATCTGTAGGAAGGAACAGGTTTTTGCATGTGATGCAAGGATGGTATGGTAATGATGTGGGCCCGGACAAACACCACGTACCGGCGCCCCAGATATTGTAGTATAGGTGCACAGTGTACGAAGAAGAGAAACGTGTACTCTCCCTTGAGGAATCAAATGATGCGGAGAGCCAGTTAATTTTGATAGACGTACTCCTCACCACTCACTACCAATGCCGTTCTGGTATGCCCTTGTTGGAGAGCAGTCGTTGTTACTACTCGGTCCGTTTACTTTTTTTATTGGTGGAATGCAATGACTTGATTTTTGAATTATGGTTTATATAACGAACATGGACACATTTATTTGATATCCTGCTGCGGGTACTTATTCATAGACATGGCCACTATCTTATGCAATATTTCCAAAAGAAATTTCTTCTGGAGAAGGAGTGAAGGCAACTGCTCTTTTTATGTATATTCATCTTGTTTATACGGTAGAAATTGGGGAGAATCATTATAATTTTTTTCTCTGCCTCAAGAAAAATGGTAAGGGCTACGTCGGTTCATTTGATTCTCTCTCCCTGGTGCTATTTTTGTAAGAAGCTTAGAGTAGTCTATAAAATTATGTACAGTTTTTCATCTCGACAAGCAGTTGCATTTTGATCCTTCGTCTTTTTACTTTTTCGTTCTCATCCTGGTAACTGTGTCCACAAGGTAGTGAAATTGAAACGGAGGGATAGAAAATATAAGTGTGGCCATGTGAACTTGATATCATGTCATGATAAAAAAATTTGTCTTGCTCACTCCTGAGAAAAAATTTGCATCACAGAATGAATGTTATTATGGGTGAATGGTCTCAAACATGTGAAAGGTCTCTGGTTTCGTTCCTCCTTCCTTTGCAGTGGAAAAGGCATCATTCAAAATAAATGGCCAACCATTGAAATTTATTTTATGAACTTATTTGATGTGAGCTACAGCACATACAGAGAAACTGTACACTATCCTAAAAAATGTAGCCACTTCGGACATTCCATCCCTGCTGTTCCGTTACTGGAAGGAATTTACATATTTTGCAAATTCATAGTTTGAAGATCTAGTGTGAATACATTTTGTGATATGAAACATGGAAGGTGGACCAACTAACAAAGATTATTGAATCGGGTGCCGTACTTCTTGGATGATTTCTCGTGGCGGTTGTGCTCAGTTGATTTTCCTATTCGCCTTCCTCTTTTCCTGTACCAAATGTTAGTTCTGTATCCTAGCTGGAGGCACGGAACTTGAAAATGATAATAATGCATAGGTACACGGCCACCTCGCCAAGCAGTACACATTTAGGTACCATAAATGGAGACGCGTATGTAGAAAGGGAACAGAAGAAAGAGAAAGTATAAAAATTTCAAAAATTTGCTAATAATCCTGGTTTTTGTTGGAGATGAATGGTGGGGCCCATATGCTTCCAACTTTTAATGAAGTTTTTTCTCCCTCTCTTTCTCCTTTCCCAGCGCACAAAAACTTACAGGACTACTTAGACTTCTCTTTCGTGTAATGCTCCGTCTACTTAAATACTACAGCTGAGAACTACGTTCCATGAATTTTTGAATCGTGTGGTATTAACAAAAAAGTTTACTCATCATCATCACTCGGAAGCAGCATGTTGATGATCATCACCATCTTACGGTGCACACTTATTGCATGGCAGCGTGTCGTGTGTTCGTGAGCAAAGGAATGTGCATTCTTAACATTTTTATATATTATGCATGTGAGTTTAAATGGGAGCATTTAAAAGAGGAATGAGAATAATAAAGAAGTAAGTTGAGCAGACGCAATTATACAACTCGCGTCTGTTCATTCATCTTGTGAAAAGTTCAGTTTTTAAATGTGCCATTTATTTATAGAGGAAATGAGGAAGAAACGAAAGCAGACAAAAGAAAAACGATTCGTGTCGCAGAATAGCTGGTGTGTGTTAGTTTATACTTCCTTATTTATGAGTGCGTCTTGTCATACATTCAATTTTAAGTGCGTTAGCTAAGTATTCCCCGGAGAAGATGAGACTTATGTTTTCTCTAAAATCATTCATTTATCAGGGAGTAGGAGTAAAAAAATAAAATAAAATATCCTTCAACAAACCTTTACATTCTTATCATTCAGTTTTAATTCTTATTCTAGATAAGCACGTACTTAACATTGTTTGGGATAATAATTTTAGCGTTAACACTCGATAAACTTGAGTGCAGACAACGACAACCGAGACTGCTATTAAGATAGTGATGACGATGGGAATGATGTCGTCGGTTTTGTGATTCCGGTTGTTACGTTTAGAGTAAAATAATAGGATGACAAGAAAAAGTAATTTTCATGTGATATTCATTAGTTAAAACATCCTTGCATCTCGCGCATCGCACAAGTTATTAACATGGCGCTTTAATAGTACCAAGCATGGCATACAGTAGTAGTCAGTTTGTCAGTCATCCTTCCTCTTTTTTCTCAAGTCTCATGGGAAGATTTCATTTCCACCCACACGTTGATTTAATTCAGAAACACGATGCAACCGTGATTAGCCTACTACTAATATAATTATAACAGTTGCCGTCCTCCTCTACGAATGAACGTATTTCCTGCTGAACAGGTTTCGAGTTGTTGATGGTCAAATAGTTTAGCGGGGATGTAACTTAATGCGGGTTTTCATGTCTTATGTTACAGGCGTCATTCTGAAAATAAGCATTTAATACAAAAATTATTATAATCTGCATGAAAAATATTTATCTGGGAAAATTATATGGAGAAAGTATTTTGGTTTTACAAGTTTGTTCAGAAAATTCATAATTGTTATTAAATACATGTCTGAATGCAGATAAGGAACTCAGCGTCCATTTTGACTTAAAGCGATTTAATAGTTGAGTAGCTGGACTATAGATAATGTGAGGAGAACATAAGCCCTAGAAATCTTCACTGCCAGTTTGATTCGATTTTAATTTGTTATGTAACGTCTTTAAATTTAAAGTTCGTATACCTTTCTCAGTAGTTGCAAACAGGAAACAGGAAAGAACTCTCTGCCAGCTATTTGGTATTAGTATTTACTATAAATTACATTGCGATCATAATTGTTTGTATAAAAGAGACCCATTCCGACGAGCTCGGTATTTGAAAGTCATTGACTGCGGAAATGAGCAGGAGGAGCTGAGAAAAAATTGTACACTTCGGTGGCACCGTACTTTTCTAATCATGTCCCCATCATCATGTCGTTATATTCTCAATGTGTCGAAATCAGAAGTACAAAAGGGAGGGGTAAAATACTAGAATTCGTGGTTCAGGTTCAAGCGAAGCATTAAGAAAAACGAAGAAAATAAATAGAATAAAAATAAAAAGATGCGTATAATTTTCGTCTGTCGGTTGGATGAGAAAAACTTGTTAAAAGGATGGGAACGGCGCAGGGTAACACCAAGAAACAATTTCTGGGAGACGTGTATATGCGTTTGGTGTAAAACTGCGATCACGTCTAAGATCGTATTTTTGCGTTGCTGATCAAAACCAAGGAAGCCAAAAAGAGCCAGTAATACGCTTTTTGTAAACTTTATGACGGTTGTAATCGGACTTGTTTCCAGCGATAAACCTCACACCCTATTTTTGGATTTGAACGCCATGAAGGGAAAATCGGAAAGACAAAAATAAAGAGTAATAGAAGAAAGACTCGTAAAAATGAACAGTAGATTTTTTTAGAAGGAAGAAAAATAGCCTAAAACGCTGGTATTTTTTGGAGTGGATAAATTGCCATTTTCGGTAATTTCTAGTTCTTGTGCTCTTCCTTTGACTATTTTTATTACACTTTATTACGCTACAGACAGGAATAATAAGAAAGAAGATACTCTGTATATTTTGTCTCTAGTCGGTTTCAGTTTCAGTTCGGTGCAGCTTCTCCACTTGCAGGTGACCTATTGCGCTCTATAAAGTTGAAGGAATGAAAGCAAAGCTTTTCTCCCCTTTTCTGCTTTCCTAGTCAACTTTTTATTTCTTTTCTGGTTAAGTGGCTTAACATAAAAATGATGATATGATATTAAAAGGCAAACAAGAATTAGCAGGAGGGACATATACTTTCCAACTCCAACTTCAGCCCACATTTGCGATGCTCTTGTTTTAAGCAGTATTTTAACAAAGTACCTAGCATATTTTTCCAAGAGCATGCTTCAACAAAAATGCATGACAGAAACAAACAGCATCTCGTCGACAAACAAGTTGCAGCAATACGCTGCGAAACCAGAGGAGTAAAATGTCCGTTACTTTTATGAGTGTATTAGTTCCACTCTTCCTCTTGAAGAGAAAACCGTTAGATACTACTAATTTTATTATTGGCTTAATATTACGTTTGAACTCATTTTAGTTTTATAAATAAAACGAAATGAAGTACAAGCTGACTTGTGGGATTCGGCCATTCTGGTTAGGATTGTGTAAGGTCGTAAAATGAATGAGTGTCAGTGCTGTGCTAGAAAATAAATATGAAACGGTAGTTGGTAGATTTTATGTAACATTAACTCTCACTTCGCGTTTACTCACCAGCACTGATTTTATTGCCACAACAGGGATTAGTCGTATCAACTTCGCAAGCAGTAGAAAAAAGTTAGAATCGAATCGATACAAAGAGTTGCAGCTTGTTTTACTGTATCCCTTTGAGAGAAAATACAAACCATAAAATTGACAGGTTGTTTGTTCATTTTTATTTTATTCTGACGACTCTGAGATTACAACAGAAATAAAACTACTATTCATGATTTAACACACCAACACGCTTAATACTTAACTTCTAGTTTTAGTTCTCGGTTTTAAAACAAAGCTTAATAACACTATGCTTATAATGATTATTTTATTTTATATAAATTGTAGATCAAAAATTAACATTATTATTGGAAGACGATAATAAAAACAAAATTATTATGATTGCACTCTGAACATATAAAAATTTTAGGTGTCCATTTCAGTCATGATCAATTGCGGTGATTCTCCTTAGTACTTCTGGCAGTAGGTGTCATTGTTTCACTGATGTTCTTTTCATCAAAGAAACACGATTGAAATTGAAGATGATAAGGTGCTGGTATGAATTTCAGTTTAAGGGTAGTAGTAGTACTTTCGACTAGTTTTGTTTGTCAATGCCCGAGAGGCATATTTATCAATGTCGCCTTTCGTTGTAGTACAAGCTGCACCAATGCACAAACACTTGCTTGTCTACTACACACTTTATGTAGCGAGCTACCTTAGAGGGTTCGTGGATACTTTAGTTGAGTTACTTGAGTTGAGTTGGGAGCATTGAAGGTGGTAGCGGTAAAAACACGTTGCTTTCTTTATAATAAAAAAGGGACAAAGTGAGATGCGGACGGATGCAACAACCTTATCAAGTGCGTATGTCGCGTATGTCCCGGTCGTTTATCATTGTTTACGTACTATGGGAAAGAAAAGCTGCATGTTCGCTTGTCGTTGATGCTAGGTTAAATAGCAAGTTGGTGTAATAGTATTGTGGTTTCTCGTTTTTGCTATCTCGGATAGACACAAGTGAGAAAATGAGAGGCCGAATTCTTTTATTAAATTGCATTTCGTAGCTCATATTATGTTTCAGTGCTGCGTTAAAAATGAAATGTGCGAACATGTTTACTGTAGTGGAGGACGTGAAACTGTCAAGTCAAAGGACTATCTTTTTCGGTATCAACTTCATTTTGTTTGAACAGTTTTTTACATGTTGTTGTTGATTTAGCTTGACTGCACTTTACAATCAATACATCAATCAATGAAATGCAAAAAGTGTATGATAAATGATAACATAGAGTTGACTTAATAACAAATACAAGCTCTGCATATAAGATAGTGGGAGAGAAAATGAGAGAAGCTGACGTTAAGATTGTTCTTTGTTTCAGCAATCTGCAATCAGATTGTTTCTTTATTGTTATGATGGGACCAGTTTCACCATTGATGCTGACAGTCACAATGAATTCGTTTAGATGAGCTTCTAACCCAATTTTTATTTGTCATAAAATTATGAACTATATTTATGTGTTTGGATCTCGTTTTCACCGGTCCAGTTACTTAGTCCTGTTACGTAAAGTATTTTATACTTTACTTAAAAAATTATAAATGAGAAAAGCCAAAATGCAGCAATAATAAACGGCTAATCAAAACACCGACTAATATTTAGTTACCTACAGGTAGTAATTTATTGTACTAATAAAGCATAGTGCCTATAATGCCCAGTTTTATAAACCGAGGGGAACGAGATTGAATATTCAGATTAATAGAAAAGATGGTATTGAACTAATGAATAATTTGGAAAAAATTCTTGCAAATATATTGGTATAATGAAAATTGGAAAAAATGTACCTAACGAAACTACTTGGTTCTTTCTTCGGTATCATCTTTCAGGGACAAGTTGCAAACTGCAGAAATTAAGAGGAGTATTAACTCGTTTTGAATAAATAAACCATTCATAGCGCTAAACGAATTCTTTCATTCATATCTAATTTCAAACCTGGAACTCAAAAGCTCAGAGGCGCTTTAGTATTATATCCCGTCTATATACTTTAATAGAATTTTCCTTGCGTACAGAAACAATTAGTGGAGGAAATGAAAAGTTTCAAACTGAGAATGATGACGGCGTAAAATTTCACTCGTTAATTTAATTCCTTTTTACATTCAGTTTACATTCAGTACAGCAGCGGCAACAAAAGGAAGTACTGCTGTACTCCGTTCCTTTTTCTTTCTATGTGCCTATAGAATACGAATTATGTTAAAACGCGTTTTAAAGAAGGGAGCAAACAACACAACAAAAGTAAATGTTTTTACATCAAACTGAAAAGAGAAATTGCGTAGGTTCAAAGTAACTTTTCAAGTATTCTTCAGTGGTAGTAGTAAACAAGGTTCGATGGAAACTCGTATATTTGTGTTCCCGGCCGTGTGTGTGTTGTGTACATACTAAATATACAATAACAAAGTGAGAATTAATCCGAAAAATAATAATCTCTCTTCTTTTCCTTCCTGTAGTATTTAAAACTTCTCATTTTCTAAGATTTAAAAATTGTTTCTGCCGAGAGTTGAAAAGATTTTTAATGGGAGAATTATTTTTCTAGTAAAAAGGGGCTACACAAGGACAGAGACGACAACTGCTGTTAGTTTTTCTGCACAATAGTAACACCAAGGAACGACTAGAACATGCTAAAGAAAGTTGTCTATGGGGGAAGTATATAGCGAGAAAAAGCAGGGGACAAAACTGTAAAAGTTTTTTTTCTTTAAAAGGAGAAAGTATGTAATAATGATATGATTGTGTGACTCTGGCTAGTGCTATATAGCTATGCTTGCATATGTGAGTGTTGTGAATGCCTACGGAAGCATATGATGACTGTGAAAGCTCGACGAGTGCTATAGGAAAATGATGATGATGATGACTATGACAATAATCATTTCAAAGCAGAGCAAGTGTGACTTGACTTGAAGAAACCTCTTTTCATTTTTTGTGAGAAACCGAAAAACGTACGAATTCATTGTGCTAGACTGTCGCAGTTCTAAGTTGGCAATACACACCAAGCGATAGAGCAGTTCTCCAATTTACTGAGAGCTGCAAATGCCGAAGAGAAGGAAGGGAAAGCTGAACACAAGTGAAAGAGGATAATTTGGTGTTTTTGATCCATTAGGGAGGAAAATGAGAATGAGAAAATTTTCTCCTTTCAACTCTTCACATTCGCACGCTCACCCGAAGACGAGCAGCAGCGCCAGCAGACGTCCATCGTTTTTCCTCCTTCAACCTAATTCATTTATAATGTGTACTCATTTGGCTCTTTCTGGTTTCGTACGCACAATTGGTCGACAAGAAAACTCATTCTTTGTCTCATTCTCTCTCCTTTGAGCTAGATTCCCGAGAAAATTAGAATGTGTACGTATGCATACTACTAGGATTGGATATGGGAGAAAGTGGAAAAAGTCAAAGTAAGGGGAAAAGTTTGAATTTGGTTTCCTCAGAGTTGTGCTACCATAATATTATAACTTCTTCTGACAATCCTATCAAGTTCAATAGTAATTCTGAACGGTAAAATGAAATGAAATGAGAAAATGGTCTGTTTGCAACGGAACGGAACGCTGCCACTGAGAATACCCGGTTCTGATGTCTGAGTAGCTTTGTGATAGGCAAATGTGCACAGAGAAGACGGAAGAGTGAATGACTTTATTGATGACTGTGATTTTCATGCTGGAACATTGTATCAGTTGCAGAATCCTTTGCTCGTTTATTCCTGAAAACATTTTATGTGTCCTATCTCGATCTGCTTGTCCATGATGATGATCATTTCAACTGGAAGCTAGATACATGCCAATCTCATTAATGTCGTTTTTGTTTTTGGGAAAAGTGATGATCATGAAATATGTTTGTATGATGCAAAGAATGAATGAAAACAAACTTTTTTCCTGTTTGTTTCTTCCCTTCTTTTATGTTTACACTGTGTGTAAAGCTAAATGAAATATTCACTTTTTCCTTTAATCTTCCTGAAAATTTCTGGGTGGGTTTATGAAGTTCCTATTTCCTATCTTAGGAAATACTGCAGAATACACAATCGTTTAGTCAGTCGCAACCTACTCTGTAAATTAACTGTTATGTTCTATAAGTTTGTATAATTAGCCTCTGTCTCCGGGCTTTGTTTTAATTGGGCTGGCATTTTTCAAAATGAATAACTAAAATAGGTAAAAGAATTCCCCAAAGAATAAAGGAATTATTTAGAGGAAGCAAATCCACTTTTAAGCCGTTTGAAAGGGTTCCCAGTTCATGTCTTTGAAAATAGTGACGGGAATCTACAAGCATTGTTTTAAATAGCATACACATTTGCTTTTAAATAAATTGCATATTAAATACTGTAGCTTTTGTTGTTACTGAAATATTGTTTTGTACCAGTCGACCTGTCTCATTTTTAACGTGAAGTCAAATAAAAAAATTCTTTTATTTTGATGGATATGCGCCTAAAAATGTCACATTATTTATTTTATTTACCAAGAATACCAAATAAAATAGTTACTTATGTACTTAACTGTATACGTTATTAAAACAGCAAGACGGAAATAAAAATGCATTTCTGAAACTTACTAAGGTACTTCTACAATAAGAACCGTAGAAAAATGGTGGGAAAGAGCATTATCGGTGTCTCCGACAGTTTCAGTGACAACATGACACAAGAGGCTCAGCAGGGATTTTATCTCTGCCTCTTGGATCGTGAGGAACAGAAAGAGCTCCACAAAAAATTCGGTTGAAGGCAATTTCAGCAGTCTGCAATGTACTATTTTCTGTTGTCTGGCCGCTTTTGTAATATCGAAGGAAATGCACACTGTTGCTCTTGCGTTCGTCGCGTCGCCACCACAAAGATACCATGGTTCTGATAATGATACATACTACAAAATTGTGTTTTCTGTTAGGCTACGTGTGGTTATCTAGTTTAACGAAGTGGCAGGTAGAAAACTGCAGCCAAGTTGTTTATGTCGGCCTAGTTCAATAGAGTAAAGATAGGTTTTGGATCCACGTAACAGTCTTTGTTTTCTCCTAATTGTATGGAGAAAAACAAATGTGGAAAGTCATGAAGAAAACAAAGCAGGTTGTAGTATGTATAATTTTCTTGTAGAATTGTAAGACTTACTCAATTTTGGAATGTGTATGGTTTTACTGTAAACCACGTAATAAATCAATATAATTATAAAGCACTGATAAAATGATAACTGGCATGAAATAATTGTGAAGCGATAAAGCCATTGTGCCATTGCAGAGGTCAAACAATATCTCCATGTCTGATGTGAAGTCTGAAGGGGTCCCTTTATTCAAAGTTGATATTATGGCAGGGATAAAAATATTGGTTCAATACCATCAAAATGGTGCGAAGTTTACAAAAGTAGACAAGGGAAACGATTGTACTAAGCCATGATGACTTACGACTTTACTACTCGTTTCGAGACTGAATAATTTGATACTTTTAGTCACATCTGGAAACCATTCAACTACTACATTTCAACATCGTCATTGAGTTTCCATCTTCAACATTTTACCCTATTTTGAATCCTAATCCCTTCATGAAGGCTGAATAGGGTAAATTGTGATGAGCAGTTTTCATTTTACTTTACTTCCACTGTGCTGGTACAAGTATTAAAATTAAGTGTAATTCTACACTGATTCTCCACAGTAAGTGGGTGGTTTTTTTGCTCCGTGATTGTAGGAGGTCAAACTGAAACTTGTGGTAACAAATATATACGCAGCTTTTGCTGTCAAATCTTCATTTTTTACAATACTAAATGAAGATTATTAATGAAGTCAAACATTCGAGTTTATTTTCCACAAAAGTGTTTTTCCTTTTGATTTTTTAAAACTGACAATTCGAAATATTTATGAAACCAAAATATTAAAGTGACTGTCTGACTATTTATACCACTATTTATATCACATGGTGTGTTTGGAAATGAACTCGAGTTATGAGTTAAATTGTATTGGATGTTAACGTAATATTTATTGGGGTTTACTATTTTTGCAACTGTTTATATGGCACAAGCCTGGAACTGTGTATCTGGTTGAAATACAAAATTGTTTTTTTAATTGTGTTATATGTATGCTTTCTCGGTATATAGAATTGGCTCAAATTGCCTTTAACTGACTTAAGAATATTTCACGTATTTTTATGCGCATTTATAAAAGGAGGAAAATCACGTAACGTCAATAATGCAAATAGGATGGTAAAATGTATGTCAAGCAAGATTCTCTTTATCATGATTATAAAAAAGTTGTTGCACCTTTTAACTACTTCAACAACTATATATACGAAGAGTTTATTTAAATAATTAAATAATTATATTTTAAACTATGGCTTGCTGTAATGCGTCCTCCGACTAAAATCTTGTCCTTTTAAATATGTCGTTCCGCTGTCTCGGTATATTTAATTTGGAAGCATCTGGTCCATTTGCATTTTTATGTAGAATACCAACTTATGGAACATGAAAAACCAACAAGAATGAAACATTTAAAACATGCGATGTTTTAATAATGAAAACGCTTCCCAAGAAAACAAAAATGGAGAGTATGCGAAACAGAGCTTTCTAGACAATGCTCCAGTTTTCGTGTGTCGTTCTGTGCATGCAAAACCTCTACTTACTCTTTCTCCATTGTTTGTTTATGTACTCAGTTAGGCCTGGAATTGCCTCCATTTTGGATGAATGTGCATTCAAGGAGGAAAATGGTAAACATGTGCGCTTGCACAACAGTTTTTTCGCGTAAAAGTACATGGGACGGAAGGCCTACTTTACATGGTGATTCTGTTTACTTTTGTTGTTCAATGTGGAGACTTGAAGAAGACAACGACTTAAAGTCATCATCCTTGTCCAAGTCGTTCTTTCTGGAGTAAAGCTTACTCTGCGTCTGCCTCGAACATGACTGTGCAGCTGTAGTTTTCCGGTTTTTATTACGATGAGTGAAAACCCTACGGTGTGGTATGTCTTGGAATTGCAATGTACAATTTCCTTTTCATGACTCCTCATCAAAGTGAGAATGTCGCTTTTTCTTTCTCCGAAAAGAACAAATGTCTTGGTTTAGTTGTGTGTGTGGTTCTTGTTTTATATTTCCACAGACCATGGAATAGATATCATAAAAGCAAGTCCTGCTGCACGCACACATTTAAAGGTTTGTCGCTTGAACCCATAACATTTCAACCAGACCTCGCTACAGAATTGGGAATGGTTTCGAATATTACGCAGTTGCTGAGTACTGTGTTTCTTTTGTCAAAGATGTGTGATAGTGAAGATGTGATCTATGCGTGCATGGGTTCTACCCTGATTCTAAAACTGTGAAACTCGTATTGTTTGTGACTTTCCACCGCTCAAATTGCCGTAGTAGTTGCTTCTGGAGTTGACGTTTTTCTGTGGTAATGCGCTGATTCCATCCAGGCCGTTTCCTCTCTCTCTTGCACTTTATGTGTGGGAATTTGACTAGCTCAACAAAACCACTCGCTGTGCATAATATTGCGCTTTCGGTTTTTCGTATTCGTGTGCTTCTTTATGTATACTTTCAATGACATTTTTGTAATCTCAACCTGTAAGTCACGAGACGCAAGGCTATGGCGAATACCTAACAAAATGCAAATACATTATTCAAAATTATACCTTATGATTATGTACAATGCGCAGCAACCCCCTGCGTACTAGAACGGTAATTTGTAAATGTTAATTTAAGGTGTATAATGTTCGTCACACTTTGTAACAAATAAGGGAACATTTTATGAAAGCAGACAGGATTATACTTACATTTTCTCTTTGAAGTTTACTTAAAAATTTGTTTCAGCTTAAAAAGAATGCAGTTTTGCATTCCTCTCATATCACATGAATTCCAAAAATGTTGGATTTTCTACAAAATCCCCTTTTGCATTTCATTGTAAGCATATTTGTTTGAAGTGGATTGAATGAAATTGTCATGATTGGATCGAGTAGTAAGGTTACATCATGTAACTTACATGATGTAACTTACCTTTTTGCTCCCAAAGCACCTTACAAAGTACTCACTGTATTGTAGGTGGTTGAGTTTTTTCCTTTTTCATACAAATAAAAAAGTGAATTTGAAAATATACCGAGAAAATGCGAGATGAATTCGAGTCCGCTTTTCTTTAACATAAAACTTTCAGAATGCACTTTCTTAGCATGACGCGACGAACCAAAGCTGCTAGACAATGACAACAACATTTCTAGATCTATCGATCCTTTCCTGATTTTTTCTATTTTATGACATTTGACAGTCGGAGGAACTATCCTCATGGAACCAACCCTGACACCAGTGGTTTGGCTCAATTTGGTAGCACATTTTTAGACTTGTGTACTATTAAAATTCTCTAAGTTCAAAAATTCCTTAGCTGAGAAATATATACTTTTCCTTTATATTTGGACTCACGTGTTATGAAAATGCATCCATCTCTAACCATGATGTCGGGCTGAGTTATTCTGTTCATCATGTGTGTCGTGTTACAGCGATTGCGTGTACAAAAACGCTTTACAAAATCCTTACATTTTTTCTTAGCTCCATATGCATAGTGAAAGCAGTTAATGCAAGACGCAACAATAACATGAGTTTTTGTGTCTGTCACAAAGCAAGAAATGGATCGATCGTTTCCTTTTATCTCTGTGCATTTCATGTAAACGATTCGTTTAGGTTTCATCGATTTCTTGAAAGAGATACATAGATATAAAGGATTGCGCATCTTATACTTTTTGACTACGAACGAAGGAAAGAAAACAATCACCGACATTTACCTTCATTGTATCAATACATGACAGAGACGAGATTCCATCACTCCTTTAGATTTCAGAAACTTTCTGTTTATTTTATTCATTTAAAAATTAAGATTGACGCAAAAGCTAACGGCTGGATAAAAAGCTGGTTGTTTTCACTGAGATTGTTTGCTTATTTGTTAGTAGAGAAAGCGGGTCGAGGTCAACTCGACCTCATCCATCCAGATCTGTCAGAAGTTTCATGTACGTATACTTTTATCATAAAATGAATTAATATAACCAAATCAGTATTCTGCTTGGATAGTAGACATGAGGCAAATCCAAGCATGCCCACATATTTTCTCTGTCTGCCAAACATACATTTGCCTACGTTTTTTGGATGTACTGCGTGTATAACATAGTTCAACGTTTTTGCTGGAATCACTTGGTCCTTTCTACAGATAACATTCAAAGAATGTGGAAACGAGAGATTTTCATTAGCTTCTCTTTGTCTCTCTTCAAAGTAAATGTATTTTCGATTAGCATAGTGTGACCTGATTTTCTCTTCTTCTGCCTGCTCTTATATTTTCAGTGTCTCACTGTGAGAGCATGTAATAAAGTAAAAGGAGTGCGCACTCATGATTTATTATGCGAAAGATACACATGGACGTAGGTACGTATTGCATGTTACATACGTGATAATTCTATGTAGTTTTGAGTGAGTGACATACTCAAATTGAAAAGACTCACACACAGGCCAAAATTGTCTACGTGTAATAATATAATGTGTCTTGCGTAATATAATAAATATCTGGGTTAGTCACTGGTGATGGTTTTTGCGTTTGACAAGGATGGGGAGGAGAAATATACGTTTCTTCTGGCGTCTTAAAGAAATGCATAATAACGTTCTCGTCTTTTTCACTTTTTCCAACGAAATAAGTCTGCGAACGGAGGAGTACCCTTAACATTATCCTTTGCTGTGAGCTCTCCTGGAAAATCCATATTGTTGCTATTATTATTATATTATTATTATGGTTTTATTATATTTTGCATATGAGATATTTATGAGTGGTGGTGGAATGCCTGTGTGCAAAACATAATATTATAGCTGTTTTTTGGATTCAGAATCACAAATGACTAGAAGCAACGGTCGTTGCTCCACATTTATTTTTGTTGTACAGATGCAAAGAAAATTCATTCATGAATGTACATAATCGTAAAGAATTTGTATGAGAGTTTCCAGCAAATCGCATGTGACTCTCGTTATGACAGATTCTATGACGGTACAAATGCAAACCAAAGAAAAAAGTAAATTCCATTGGAATATTTTTTTCTTCGCAGCACTTTTACAATCCCAATTTCCCGTTCTTTTGCAATGCATTGAAGTACGAGTCTTTTTATTATATTTATTTTTGGCTAGAATTTCATTTTTTGGCAGTTCTCCCTCTGGAATCATCTCGTTTCTTTTGTGAGCAGCCGTCTTCGGCGAAAGGAAGGACTCTTTTCCCTGCATTTTAAATTGGATGACAAATAAGTAAATACGGAATATTTTGTGAGTGCAGTGGCGATGACGAGTCTGATAGTGTTATGTAGGTTAGAATTTCCCTGATTTCTTGTAGACTGGAGGTTCAAAGTCCAAAAGCATTGGACACGAATGTGAAGGAAAAAGGACTCTAGAGCCAACTTTAGTGAAGTGCTTATAAATCAAAGTTAAACAATATACAGGCATACACGTATTATGTATGTGTCTATTTTCTTCTTTTTTGAAGGAAAAATTAAGTGAATATTAAAAGTAGATTCATCCTGTCATCATCATAATCATAAAAAAGGATCGTGTTCAACATAGCCTCTCCTTTGAAAATACTTTTGAGTGAAAGTACTCGAAAGCGCACGCAGTATACAGATGTAGAAGGAAAAAATGAAAAGATGAGATGCTGCAGCAGGGCAGCACTGTGAAAGGAATGGCAGGGAATAGTGTTAAAAACGTGATGTTGTAAAACTGGCACTAATAATGCTGATGGTGATGGTAGTGAGAAAAATATATCCATTTTTTCGCAGCAGTTTTTCTTTTTAGCCAGCACTCGTCTATTGCTGCTTGTGTATTTTTTGTGGAAATGGCATTGCTTGCTGAGTTAACACTTCATCACTTTTACACGTTTTTATTTTTTCACTAAAAAGTTTCGCATTTCTTCCTTTTATTTTTCCTTTCTCCAGTGATGAGA
>VYYJ01002763.1:0-19626 GCA_021029165.1 Cyphoderus albinus | reverse complement strand
AGCACCCAAAGAGTTGTACCGCCCAGAGACGCCCCCACAATTAATTATGATGAGCTTATCAATACCTTACATATTCCGATTTACCTGCTGTGTAATATTGCAAAATGTAACATGAGTTAACTCCAACGTTTAGATTTGCACCAAAGTGCAGAGACGGGCAAGATATTTCGATAGCTAGTCTCCAGATAATAGCTGAGGATATAGGATATTGTCTTATATTAAAATATTTTCAACAAGTTTGAGCCAACTTTTATCTTACAGACGATATTTAGTTTATATTGTTATCCGGAAAACATGCATTTATCTACTATTGAGAAGCCACTTATCTTGCCCATCTCTGTGAATTAAAAAAAAATAAAACGGAACATTTATAGTGATATTTATGATTTTCATGATTTTCCCATGATGATCAAGTTCACCGTATTATTAATGACGAAGTCCATCATCGCCAGCTGAGTGAGTCGCTCGAAGAAATTTCTTTGGAAGAAAAATATCTTCAGACACGGTAGGGCCATCCATTCCTTCTTTAGAATTTTTCTTTCTGTCACCGTCATTTTTTGTAGTAGACGCAAATTCCTCTGCCACGGTGGCTTTTTCACAAAGTCCTGGCTCATCACACATAGTTTCATGGGGAAGTGAAAGCAAGTGAAAATCCACACAACGCAGATTACAGTTCCGTTGAGGAATATGCCCATTGATAAAACATCAAGCTGATCGAAAAGCAGCAGGCAGGTGGTAGAGTAGACGCAGCTGTTGAAAACTGGCAGGAGGACCATGGCCAGCGTCACTCCCATTTTATTCAGGTCGTTGTATACATCGCAGATCAGCTGAATTTCACGGTACGCTTTCAACATAGTCCGAAAGCCATTTGCCGGATTTTTCATTGATTCCATCCTGGAGTGTGCGTTTTGGAGACCTGCCACAGCAGAGTAGATGGAGAAAGTTGTAATGAGTAGCACAAAGCAAACGGAAATGATGAGCTGGTTCAAGGCACTCCTGAACGTGAGGTAGTGGACCCAGAAGCAAAAGCTGCGACGGATCAATTCGACCAGGATCGTGTTCCAAGATTGTAAAAATTCATAGATCCACACTTTTGTAACAAAGACAGGAATAATTCCCCAAAACGCGGTTGGTGTCACGGTGCAGGAGAGTGCATAGAAAATGGCGAAAAACGTCAACATCCAGAAGAGCAGCTTTGCAGTTAGCGAAGTAACCCGAGAAATCGTTTCGTGATGCAGGTCCCATATCAAAATTGACCGATGGCGCACCTCAAATTGCAACATTTGGTTCAACATTTCAACAAATCTGTTACATGATACATGATCGTAGTAAACCATGTAACTGATGAGGATGTGATCGTAGATTTCCACCAGAATAATGCTTTGCACAGCAATGGTAGTCTCTTCAAATAACCGGCGGTAGATGAAGCAGAAAACGGAAAGGAAAAGCGGACAAAAGTTTGACATCCAGGAGCGATTTCTCAGGTATTGGTCAGTTACTTTGAAAACAAAACTTTTAGCTCCTTTAGTTGTTGGCTCAGAGTGAAGTTGGTAGGGATATTTAACTGGGACAAGTAGGGACGGCCACTTGTTAATACCGGAGAAAATTTTCACCACAACCCCGATCATTCCGCTGCTTAAAAACATTTAGGAGTTTTGAAATTTTCGACTTTGAAGTTATAATGTGGATGTAGGATTAAGTTTCTGATTGGAACTGTTGTTCGGATCAGATCCCGTCATAAAATGCGACTAGCTTATTTTGTGTAAGCAGTCCAACCATTCGAGTCTGCATTGGTTCCTTCCCTATAAATTATTAATAATATTAAATTATTAGTGTTTTTAATCCATTAGTTACGCCCATGAGTATTGCAAATTGAAATATTTAAAAAAAGAATCTATAAACTAAAAGTAATTTTCTGTTAAAGTAAGTAATCAATGATATTTTATTGGCTGAGTTAGATGAGCCTTAGTGATACGTTGACTGATACCTGAGAGTGTTTTTGTTTGTCTTAACTTTCCATACTGCAGGATGACACTAAATCTTTTTTAATTCACTTCTCCTTCAAGTCTCAAGTTACGTAAATACTCCTAATCTAATAGGTATTAAATTAAAATGTGGAATAACCAAAGGAACCAAAGATTACCTACCATTACTTACCAAATGAAAAAACTTTTATGAAAGTAAGTTTTAACACAATAATTACAAAAGCAAGAAAGTCGAAGAGCGAAAATACATAAATCATTTAGCATAGTGAGACAGTAAAATGGCAATCATGGCATATAAAGTGGCATTCAGTTCTTGAGCAGTATGTAAGTGATGACCCAAGAAGCATTAGTAGTTTCATTATGAAACTTTCATGTCTGTCAATGGCGTGCTGCATATAATTAAACCTGACTAGACTAGATTGATTAATGATTTGCTTAAGTAAGATGTTGACAAAAGAATTTAATTTATGAAACGCTGAAAAATTCTTTCATGTACTTAACTGTAATTTAGACAAGATTAAGGTTTGAATATATAAGTGTTAGTGTTATATAACAGATATTGAATATCTATAATGAATCTTTATTTCACTTTTTCTGCGGCCCAAGACCTATAAAGAGTATAAAATAGTTTACATAAGCAAAAATTCCAGTAAACCACGATAAAGATTGTCTTTCACCAAGCTCGTGGTTTTGACCAATAAAAATGCAGTACGTAGGTTTAAGGGAAAGAAAATTTTCATTTTTTCTACGCCAAAACTGCACTGAAAATTGCATCAGAATCATAATGTGGGAAAACAAACATAGTATAGTACTAGCATTGATACAGCACCATTAAAGTTTATTCCTTCGCCTATTTTACTACTTTTTAGTTACCTAAACCATACAATTTCTGCAGTCATACATGTATGTATTACTTACTAACTAATCTTTGTAACGAATTAACAAGTACAAAGGCGATAGCACCGACGGAGCTGTGTTAATGGCGTACTGACAAAAGGCTAACTAGTAGTGATTTGTATTACTAGTAGATGAACTACAATTCTCTCCTTCTCCCTGAGTAATAATAGTTAGGAATTTAGTCACGCATATGTGATTCTCTGGAGGTAACAAACCTTGAGACACACTAAAGATTAATTTGTATTGCGCAATGCACATTCAAGCTTTCTCCCACATCGTACATCGTTACACAAAATTATTTATCTCAATAATTGAACGACTGCAGTAGCTCGTAATAACTATGTAATTTGGCATGCAAGGGGAAATGACGTGCGGTGATAATATTTTTATGCCCAATAGTTGTTTTTAAAGTTGCTTTCTTTATCATATTTGTTTCTAATTAAGTAAACAAATTACAGGATAAATTAATCAATAATGTCTCAACTACAAATATAGACTCATTGAGAATAAGGTCGCGGAGTTTAATATTGTTTTAAAAAAGTTGGTTATTACTAACAAACAGTTGGGTAAAAATTAAATCGTATAATATAAGTATGACAAAAACTGATTTAATAAACCTTACTTCGTTTACATATTTTATAAGATTAGATTATTGTAATCCGGTTGATTTTTGCAAACTATACATTTTAAGTGAATGATCAAATCATCAATGGCTTCAAATCAAAATTAGTGTAAATAAATAAAATCGGTTTTTATTTGCCATTCATAACAATAAACATAGACGAACCATCACCGGATTTGTGTCTAAACATATATTACGTAAGTAGTGAATAGGATTTCAAATTTTCTTCCAATTGATAATTTATTTTTTCTTAAAGTTCCTAATAATAAGTTACTTTAATAAGTCTTTTCGCACAATACGTTAAATAAGCATATTTTCATTTATGTACTCCAGATTGTGCGTTTTATAGAAGGATTGCTGGGAAGAGTTGGGAGTCGCAGTAAATGAAGAATTTGATTATTACATACATACTTCCACTCTATAGTTAGATAATTGTTATGACTACTTGATTAATGATTGACTAATGATTACATGTAGCTTGCATTGTCTTTATTTTAAAAAACGAAGTATTCATTTTAAGTCATTTTGTGTTGAACTTTGTTTGCTCTTCGAATTTTCTGATAACTGTCTTGGGTTAAACTTGAATTACTATATTCATATTATTTATGAGTTACAGAATCCAATTCAAACAAAGATAATTTTATGAATAATTTGATTTGTCACTAAATTTTTTCCTGTCATGAACTCGTAATGAAAGTTTTAGTTTTAATTGCTGATTGCCAGTATATCCAAAAATCATTTTAAAATTTTCACTGTATCACAGCAAATGAACCAATCATAATAAACTCTTTTATTGCAGGTAACAATTTTATTTAATATAGTAATACCAACACCCGTGATGTATTCCTTTGAGCTTTGTTTTATTAAGACTACCGTAGTAATGCAGTAACCTACGTACTTAATTTAGTGCTAGTGTCTTATTGTTAGTTTAGTAAGCTTAATAATATGTATATAATTTAAGAGATACATTTATTATTTGTTAAGCAAACATTTCCACCTGATACTCTTCCTGGACGGACACCACCGATTTATTGGAATCATTTTACTTTGTATTAAACATAAGTAGAAACCAACATATGCTTCCCACGCACAATATCAACATACCTTTAGACTTTAGAGTTAAAGCAGCATCAAGGTGACAATCTGATTGAAACAAAAATCCAACATCACCAGTGGAGTGAATATATCTACATAATTTACCTCTCCTAAGTATATTTTTAATGGTGGCATTGACCTCACATATTTTGTTTCAAATTTTCTCTTGTATGAATTTGTGTGCCTGGCATGATTTCTGCCAATAAATTTCACAGCAGAGTTAGAAAGTTGATTTATGTTTGCGAAGGTACCGAATATTAACACAACCACAAACAACGAATCAATACATCCCATGCCAAATGTGATTAAAAGTGCTACAGGACTATTAATTCCAAATCGTAATATACCATAGAGACAAATAATGAAGCCGTATGTGAATACTACCATAGTTGTTATTACAACGGCGCGCCTGTTGATATCGTTGTAATATCCGCATAGGATTTGAAGTTCTCTGTAGATGTGAAGCGACAGATACGTGACATTGTTTGTGTTGTTGTCTGTCTCGGCTTGCCGTTGTTGTATTTCCAGCCTTACTTTCTGATGAAAATATTTTACATAATATTTCAAACAGTAGACAGGCAAGAATACAAATTCAAACAATCCGAAAGTAAAGGCGCTACAAATATCGAAACAAAGCCAGTGTTGCAGTAAAGCAAAGATTCCTCTCTTGACGTTTGTAGAGAAACTCATTGAGGCAGGAGTTTCAATCCGGTTGCCACACTCGCCGAACATGAAGCTCCCGAACGTTACCGGTGAACAAGGAGAAACCAGACGCTGTAAGACATAAGGTGTCACCCCGAGAAAGCCACTAATTATGCCTGCAAACTGAGCAGCTTTGACCAGCAGTTTCTCAAATATTCCCGGTTTTACGCTAATGTTAGCATTATCTGTAATTCAATTTTTAGACTTAGATAATGTTTGCGGCTTAGTGATTGAAATATTTGTCTTACCAATTAAATATCGCCTTTCAAACTGAATCATGCAAGCAAACAATTCCACAACTTTGTTTTCGTGCTGAATAAATTCCCATTTGTGGGCAAGAAATCCAGTGTTGAACGTTGTGTACAGCGAACTTTCCAGCAGTACAAACATTGGAGCGTCGTCGAAATGTGCTGCCAGTTGAAGCCATAACGACAATGAGTAAACGAAGAAGATGATAAATTTTATTTTATTCCAATGACAGTACTTTACGTCTCGAATTTTCAGTGCTTCATTATCGGCTCCATCTCCTTCAAATTTGTAATTAATGGTGCCAATACTACCTTGAATTTTAAGGTTTAATTTCAAAAGACGCAAAAAATTCTCTTGTAAGAGCATTTTGGTATCAGTTTAACTACAGCCAAAACACCAACTTATGACACAACAGCTTGTACATGTATGTATTATCTTTTGTTTGAAAACTTTTATTGCAGTGTCCTACTCGAAATTGGCGATTAAGGTTTTTGGAATTGTTTATGAGATACGTCAAGTGTAGTTGATGTTTACCGTTAGAATAAAGCCGTGGGCGAAACCGTTGAAAATATGCTTCCCATTCCTGGTTTTTTTTAGATGATAAAATATGTATAATCAAGTGGGCAGATTTTAGAGTTGGGGAAAAAGCCAAAACAGTAATTCACTTTAAAATGTGTAAAATTCTGGCGTTTCTTTCGCACCCTGTCATGTTTGTGTTGTTTTGTTTGTTTTTCGTATCACCTTTAAAATTATTATTTTTAGATATATTTTTAGGAGCAATTCACGACTATGTTCTAAACGTCAATTTCAAAATACGGATTTGTGAGGAAACAACTATTTATTTATTATTTATCGTATTTTCCCCTCTATATTGTGTTGTAATAAATATGTCACTGCCAAACGTATAATAACAACTTGATAGACATATTTTCATACATCCTTGTAAGTGTTTTTTGGTGTTGTAAAATTTTCCGTGTCCCTATTGTAAACATATCTGTTGGACGTCATTCACATATAAAGTTAAAGTTGACAATTATTACGATGTTGAGTTGTACGATATCGAAAATTCATATCAGATGATATGCATTGTCCACCCAAACCTTATTCTTGTCGTAATTAGAGTGACCATGCATGAACCAAATTTTCATTATTTAAAAAGTTTTCTTTGTTTTATTTTAAATTTATTTGCACAATGAACTAACATATAAAAATAATATCGAATTAATACCGCACGGTTCAACTTGTAAATGAAATATTCGAAAATTGTTAGAATAGAACTGAAAGGTATTCCGGCGATCCAAGCAAAGAAAATTATTTAATGTTCCCAAATATGCTGGCGGTTTTCATCGTATCCTTTTCTATCTAATTATATTTGCTGCCACTTCCATACAGTATCATCCACCTTCTCCAAATTCCGGTTTCGGCCACATCTCTTAATCTAATTTTAAACTGTGGATGAACAAATCCCTGCAGTGAAAATACCCAGTCCACGTTGGTATAAGATTCCAGACCCCGTGTAATTTTCAAGACCATTGCCGTTCCTCGGTAAATGTTGTATAAACTCAACGCCTTTGTTGGTGGGTAAAACTAACATACATTTGTCACATTTTCGCAACAGACTTTGGTTTTTCTTTTGCTCGCTCAGTTCTTTTAAATTTTTCTCTGCTCATTGTTTTGCACAAAATTTACAAGAATATCAAAAGGAAAAATAATGCATTATGCAAAAATAATTTAAAAGATTCGGATATTAACGCATCGGAGGAAAATTAGGAACTGGTAGATTCATCAAACTGTTCTGGTTATATAGCAATTTGATTTGTGATAAAGGTTAAAGTATTGTAAAGTTTAAGTTTGACAATTTGCTTATTTTTACTATTGCTTATTATTGTAATCAAAAATTATATTCATGGAAGCGCAGAGTTTATAAAATAAACACAATTTTTAATTTTTTACACAATATAAAATGGATAATTAAATTCATTTTTCGTTGCTCAGTAGCTACGTAGAAATTGAATTATGCGGAGAAAGCATATTTGCATAATTCCATTGCAGCGGTTGGGTCACGTTTAAAAATATCTTGGTAACTCTTTGACGCCTCCAAAGTGTGAAAGTTGCTACAAAACAGCAGACAGCTTTAAATACATCCTATTAAAAAAATAAAACTAAATGATTAAAAGAATGCTTACGTTTTCAAAACCTTAATAGCCGTCATTTTTAACTCCTCTTTTTGTAAATTTCGAACGAAAAGGAACAATCGCAGTGCCGCTTCCACAGTGTACCATTCAATGTTATTTTGTAGAAGAATGGCGGTCATGGCATCCTCTAAACTTCCAATGTCATACTTGTGTCCAGCAACAAGCAATTCGTAAGCAACGGCGGGGTCGTCGTTTGGGACGCTGATATCCCAGTAATATAAATATGACAGAAATGCTTTCACACTCTTCTCCGTCATGTCAACCATTTTAACCTTGCTTGATTTTTTCTCGAATAGTTCACTCCGGAGCATGGCTTGTAACACTGGACTGTGCGCTGAAAGCAAATTTAAATTTATCAAATAAAATTATAACCATTTTCTCAAAAATAAAATTTCTAAAAACCAGACCAGAAGAAAATAAATATATGCAAATGTATTACCAGCTAAAAAACTTTTATGACATTTGACTTCAACACCGTTGCTGGCCAAAATTCCCAAATCACTTTCTATTTCTTCCGCTAGAATTTTTTTGGTGATTGATAGTGTTTGTGGAACAACGAATTTCAGCTTCGGTTTTGGAACAAGTGCCTCATCAAGAAAAACTGTAATTGATGCCATGCCATTGAACTGGTATCCATTTGCCCAGTAATTCATAACTGTTGTCGGGAAATCAACCTCCTCATCCTTCCATTTGCCCAAGGCGTTTGAACCCTGGTTGTCAAAGTCATCATCCATTGCCCTCCAAGCGCTAAGTTCATTTTTTGATTCCATTAGCAGGTCGGTATCTTGAAGTCTCTTGACTATAAATAATAAAGTACGAAATTTAATGGAAACATAATTTGACACGGACAAGATCTATAAGTACTATATAGTTAAATAAGATAACCAACAGCAAGACGTTAATGTGCAAGACACATTTGGCTTTTGCGTGCAATGGAAATTCTTGATTTTCACTTTAATTTCCGGTTCTTTCTTAAGTGCAGATGCAAGTCGAGCTAGAATACCTCCCTCTAATTTAATAGAGCCGTGGCCAACATTTCGTGTACCAGATAATGTCACAGAAATATTATTGTCACGTTGACGATGAGTTTGATGTCTGAGGAGATAAATGACAAATTAATATTTGTGTGTTTAGTTTCTGGTTGAAAATTGTCTTCGTATGGATGTCTTACCCTGTGGTTAACGTTTCCAGCTGCTTAGCTAAAGACGCGCAGTATTCTTTCTCAGCAGTAGAAGAATGTGGCGAAGGTTTTATCTCTGCTACAATCGATGCTACTCCATCTATAGAGTTGTGGAGGTTGAAAGGGTCATTATAATTGTGGTTTTGCCGCAGAGAAAATTGAGACGATGTTTCCTTTACCAAAAATATCTTCATTGTTTACAAATGTGAAGAATTTAAGCACTTTTTCCAAAGGTTTCAATCACAACAGTTTCTTAAATGAAATTATTATTAATAGTTTCTTATTTAGTTTAACATTCCCTTCAAATAAAACTGATCACAATTAATGCTTCTGTAAAGGTTTAAATATCTTTTTGAATACCTGAAACGCTGAACACACGATTAAATTTAACGAAACGACTCTTCAAATAAAAAAATATTCCAGCCTGCACAATTTTATCCTGTATTTTGTATTGTTACTGCAAATTATATATGCATATATTATATTTACATTTATACGAATATGAATCGACAACACAGATACACTCATACACAGATTCTGATAAACGTTTTGTTAAAGTGTAAAAACAAAATTACTGTTGATGTCGACAAAATATGATTTATTGGCCCAAAGTGATTGTGTTTTAACTTAAAGTTTATTACATACAAGGCATAGTATCTAAGACAAAATCTCGTTATGCTTCTCATAGTAATACACTAAGGCATGCAGAAATAGTTAAGTTTACCGTGTCTATTTTGGTTTCATGGAACTGCACTTGTGCTCGCGTTTTTAAGCAAACATTTACACATTTACTCTTGGATTAATTCACTCGTCAGTCGTCATACTCAAACTAATTGAAGAGATAAAATAAAAGTGAGATAAAATGCAAAGTATTAGGTAATATTTTGGGTAAATCCTTCTTTATTATAGCAGTGTTTTATAATATTTTCATATTTAATTATATTAATATTTTAGAATATTGTTTTATAATATAAACGGTCTAACCTCTGCGATATGTTTATTTGCAGCAGCGTAATTTTAACTTCATTTTTTGTTTTTTAAAATAAGCCTTAAAATTGAAACGATATTTAAGTATACAAATTCAATTTTAATGATAAATTCTGTAATAAAGTACTTTACAAGTAAAGGTCCCAGGGTGGTACGCTCAGAATTCAATGAAAATTTGCATACTGGGGTATTTTTGCACGGGAAAAATTACTAGCATAACCTCCGGTCTGCATGGGCCTTCCTACCTATAGAACGGTGGTATGTTGGGGAGGGGTAAAAATGCATACAAAAAGGCGAATATGTATTTTTATACTGAAATATGAAAATGATTTTAGTTTCTTATTTTATCGACATACTGTACATGTTTATAAGTATTTTAGAAATAATTGAATATACTTGCATTAAAGTTAAATAACAACAACTTTATATTTGATGGCAAGCATTATTCTGGTAGCTGCAACACCTCTATTTGCCACTGCTTAAAATATTTCTATCCATAAAAATATTACACAATGCATTACAATGCACTTTTGTGTACATTTTCGAATCCACTGCTGGCGCGAAATATGAAACACTGTTCAAATGATATTTCAATAATATTATATTACAGTGTTTTCAGTTTCAGTTTACAATTTCTATTTTCAATGTTTACAAACATTATTTAAATAACAAACTATTTAATTTTTTCTTTCATTAAATTAATTTTTATTTGAAACAATGGATATTAATCCCGTCTCCGTTGCAAAATCCTTTTTGGAAAAAGTAAAACATGAGTTTTCAGAATTCGATTGTTTGAAGGATACCAACGAATTTGAGGAAGAAATAGCCAATTTGCTATTCATAAAATTTGCGAAAATAGCAGTGAATTATCAGTTAGTGGAGGAAAGCTACAATGATTTTGGTAATTCAAGTGTTTTGATTATAATGATAAAAGTTGTTAATGTGTAATTTGGTTGACCTGTAAAAATTATTGTGTAAAGACCGATTGAAAAATTGATATGTTTTATGATTGTTTTACAAGACTTGTCTCAAACAATCAGACAGCACACATCTAGTGAAGAGTGTTCGCAAAATTCATCCCATTCAAGGAAGAGAACAACAGAGTCGAACTACATCCCCATTAAAAGGAAAGCACAAATAATACAGAAGATTGATCAACACAAAGGAAAATGGAAGTTTGAAGCCATCCGTAATCGGTTTCCATGCTACAAAGCCAGGTCATATTATACAAGGTGGAAAGAACAAATCAAGAATGGAGGAACGCAAGAAGAAATACTGGCAGAAATAGACATATATACATATAAGAAGTTTTGTGAAGCCAGAAAAGAAGGTCAGCCTGTTCATGATATGGACATTAAACGATGGGCACTTCAGCGTGCAACGGACTTTCCAATATTTCGGACATCATTTACAGCTAGTCATTTAGTAGATTTTGAGTTTCAAACAACGCCATAAGTTCTCATCCAGAAAAATTACAAAACTGGTCAGTAAATCACAACAAATCAAAGAAGAAGAAGTATTAAAATCCGCTGAAGATTTTCGCAACTCCATACTCTCTTTGCAGTCCAACTACGAGCCGGAAAATATCTGGAATACTGATCAGGTTGGGTTTCAGTATGAATATATGTCTGAACGAACGTTATCTCATAAAGGAGAAAAATTTACATTTGGGTCTGCCTTTTCTCCTAAAAATCGAATGACTCACAGTTATACAGTGCAATATATAATTAACGCAGCTGGTGAAATTGTCGGTGACGCTTTTATATGTTTACAAGAAACTGATGGAAAATTAGGTGAAACTGTTTGCAATAATATATTTTTAGCTCCTAATTTAACTGTAACTTGCAGCAAATCTGGCAAATTAACCAGTACTCATGTATCGTTTTATGTAGAAAAAGTGGTAAAACCGTCATTAAAACATGATGCTAAAGTATTGTATATTTTGGATTCATGGACGGGTCATATTAATGACAAAATATATAGCCAAAGTTTAGATTTAGGAGGTAATTTCAACTTAAAAATTATTCCCCCTCATTGTACACCGTTTGTTCAACCGTTAGATGTATATTTTAATTTGCAACATAAATATTTGGTCAAAAGGTTTTTTGATCACGCAAATGTACTTAACATTAGAATAACAAATAGGAACGATACTTTAAAATTGCAATCTTTAGCTCACTTTTTGCTTAAAGCTCCAGCTTTTAAAGACATGATTCGGTATTGTTTTTTAAAGGCAGGCATAATCAACGGAGAAAGAGGTTATTTTAAAAATGTCAGGGAGGTTTGCTTCTCATTTAAAAATAAGAGTTGTAAAAGAAATGAATGCAGTAATATGAGCTTCATAGAGTGTAGTTGGTGTAAAAACGTTTTTTGTTTTGAGCATTTCTTTTTAGATTTTCATGCGTATGAATGTGAAGCAGGTCCATATTTTATGGGATAAGTATTTCTGGTTCTAGTGTGTGTACTACTGGTATTTTATGCTAAGGATTTCAAAATGTATTTATGATGCATTATAATAAATATTACTACTTGTAAATTAAATATTAATTGTTCTGCGTTTATACTTATTCTAGAAATAAGGTTATAATATATTTAATGAAACAGCACAAGCCATAGATTTAATTTTCTTATGCTTAAACCAATGTCAAATTCAAATTCTGCAGCCTCGATTTAGTATAAAAATACATTTCATTTGTTCTTCTTATATATTTAAGTTTTACATATACCCCCGTTCTTATAGGTAGGAAGGCCCATGCAGACCGGAGGCTATGCTAGTAATTTTTCCCGTGCAAAAATACCCCAGTATGCAAATTGTCATTGAATTCTGAGCGTACCACCCTGGGACCTTGCATTGTTAGCTAATTCTGCTAATGAATATCAGATCTTATCACCATATGACTTTATCATTTCATTATAATCGACTTAAATGTAATAACGAACTGTATTTGTGTACAACCCATTAAACTGCGTTGGTCAACGATTGAGAGGCATCGCAACTTCGTGCAATGATGCAGATGTAGCCAGAATAACACCAAAAACACGTACGATCTAGTAAACCCTTTAAGTTTTACAGCATCGATTTCTTTGGCCTAGTTTTAGATGCATCTTTAATCATTTCATGTGTTACTTTACCCTTTGACTTTGCCTTTTCAGTGACGTGGGAGAAAGCGATGTGATAACATTGCCTCAGCTACTCAATGTTATATACAAGTGCTTTAACATTATGTAACCATTCATAACCACTGGCAGTTAAAAACCGTTTAAACCCATTTTAAACCGGCCCACTCAGTTTTTAATATTAACACCGTCGGTCAATTGCCATGCCTGGTTCTAGGTAATTTTGCTTAATCAAGTCTACGCTATTTCACACCAAACACAACTCAACTACTGAGACTTCATACGACGTCGTTATGTAAAAAGCGTTATTTATCCAATTATTAAAGGAAGTTTTAAGATATAACTCACCATAATTCGACTGCGCGATACCGACCCTACTAACATAACCGTTGTGATTTTTTTGCGACAACGCACTGCGTTAGACTTATGACCGGATAGGACATTTCCAATTAAAAACCGCATATATTTAAAGCTATATAGCGTAACATAAACACAATGTTGGGGTAATCCCTTATTTTTGCCTTATATATCATTTGAATTCGTTTTTCACATTTAAACCTAACATAAATTAACAATTGACTAAATAATAAAGTCTGGTGAGGAGTGTCATGTGTGTTAACTTTCTTTGGTAAAACGAAGCTTGCAGAAGTCTGGTGTGAAGTGTCCTAGGTGCGAAATGCCCTTATGTGAGAAGTTGCCTTTGGTGTGAACCCGCCGGTACCCACATTGAAGTCACTCGACGGAGTGATGGCAGCTCTCATGCTTTTCACATTATCCGTTCACAGTGAGCTACAATATTCGCTCACTTCGCTCATTTCACCCAGCTAGTTTTTCTTCGCCGTCGAAGACTCTAAACCGCTTTAGTTTGTATGTATAAATTCAAATTAATAATTTGAAATATCATTTACAGTACCTAAATAAGTCATGAATTCGTGGTTTGAAGAACCACTCATTTCCTTTTCATCTTACTTATTTTATAAGCCCCGTAAAGCGCATAGTACGAGTGAATTTATGTATACTGCTGACTCATGTCATCTAAATTATTAAACCGTGAGATCAAAAGTTGACGGTAAACATTGTATTCCTAAATGTCGTCGCAACCCATCAATAGTGTAATTTTAATTTTAGTCTGAATGAAACCATTTTGGTATGTGATATCATTTCAATGATGTATCAATGATGAGAATTGTGCAGAAGTAAAATATCTCACTAACATCCCAAAAATAACAAGAACATTTTTATTATATTATGAATGAATAATTAAACTATAATATATTTACAACAACAGTGAATACTCCGATGCCGTCTAAGAGATATATATTTTAGTGCATTCAGTAACTCATCCAAATATAAACTAAAGCAATATTTAAATCCAATCACTTTTTAAATTTCCAAAATTTAAAAATTATTTGTCGTCTTATAAGTATTATTTTATTTTAAAATTAGTTGCACAATTAACTAACTTATAAAAACAATATCGTATTAATAAGACTCTGTACAACTTGTAAATGACATATTCTAAAATTGCAAGAGTGAAACTGAAAAATATTCCGGCGATCCAAGCAAAGAAAATTATTCTAATGTTACCAAATATGCTGGCGGCTTTCACCGTATCATTTTCTATCCAATTATCTTTGTTGCCGCTTCCATACAATATCATCCACCTTTTCCAAATTCCTGTTTCGGCCACACCTCTCAATCTAATTTCAAACTGTGGGTGAACAAATCCTTGCAGTGAGAATGCCCAGTCCACGTTGGTATAAGATTCCAGACCCATGTAAATTTCATGACCATTCCCGTTCCTCGGTAAATCTTGAATATACTCAACGCCTTTATTGGTTGGTAGAACTAACGCAAATTTGTCACAGTTTTCTAACAGTCTTTGGTGTTTCTCTTGCTCAGCTCTTTTAAATTTTTCTGCGCCCATTGTTTCCAATATCGTATATAACAGTTTAAACAATTCATTTTCTAGAATGTTCTGTTTATACATTGTATTTATTCTGTCATTGTTATATTTAATTTTAATTAAATACTCATTGCTATCAGCGAAAGTGGTAAGATTTGCCAAAGCTGATTGCGGTAACGCATTCTGAACAACACTTTCTGGGGTGTACTGTATATTTTGAAGAATTGTATCGTCTCTCTTGTCAATATTCTGGAATCCTTTTGCTACCGAAGAGGAAATAAAATATTTATAAAACGTATGGCTTGTTTTTGCAGTATTCAAACTTGAAATATTATAGCGCATAATTTCTTCCGTAGCTGCGTAAATCTTGACGTTATCTTGCAGAAGATCTTCAAATATCTCATAAGGAATCGGCCTTCTGGGCAGTAGCATTTGGCTGATGTTGGTATTTTTGTACGCGTTGCTCAATACAATTCCCATTAGAAGAGTCAATATTAACGCCACTTTTAGGGGACGTTTCGTCCCAACAACTTCGAGAAATGGGTTACCTTGCTCCAAGAAGAGCGCACACATTGACAAAATATGACGGCTTAAAGTAATTTCCTGACCTTCAAAATTGAGTAAGTTCATTACCAAGGACAAGGAGAAAATTAATAATAAGATGAATCCCCAAATATACGCATCAAAGATATTTGTCAACGCACGATATGGAATTTCAGTCATTCCTTTTTGCCCACAGGTGAGAAATCGCAAGTCGTCTAAAATGTTATCAACGTAGTATGACACAGAGTGAATATTCTTTAAGTACGAGAATTTATGTACGTTCGTTGCGAGAGCTGAATAGTACCCTAATACTGGACCACGATGCAAATTGCTTTTAATTTCGACTTGGTTTACACATGGTAGCACAATAGATCGTGAAGCAATCGTATAGTTTCTCAAAATGGAAAGCCATACCCTAACATAGGCGTCTGCAAGTTGTGACTCAACTTTGTTATCGGAATCATTCAAGTTGATGCTGTGAGATTCTCCACAATTCTCCAAATAATCGAATGTAAGTTGTAGGTAATTTTGCTTAATCCAGTTTCCACGAAACCTCCAAATAAAATTGTCATTCGGTGGTGAGTAACTTTCCTGGTACAAAGTTTCTAGATGTTTTAGTTTCTGCTTAAAATTATGAATGGGAACCAGCTCCAATCCCAGATTTCCTACTTTAAGTGAGTTTCTGGTTTTCTCTTGTATCCAATTCCCTGGGCGAAGGCGTATAATTGTGCAGGTTCCATTTAATTTCCCAGTAGGTAAAGACATGCTTCTGTGCTTGATGGTTCCCCTTACATAAAAAAGTAAGAAGATATGACGAAGCGTTTCTACTTCTCCCTTTATCTCGTAACTTGAAAAAGATTCGGTAACCCACTTTCCCAGCTTTAGATTAGAGACAGGAAGGTTTTTGGAGCTGTAAATATTATAGCCTTTCTCAGAAATAACGAGTGCATTTATATGCGGCGATTTTGCTGAAAGTGTTTGATGCAACTCGTTGTTGTTATAAATCGCTTCCGGTATTAATCGTGTTATCATTTGTCTGCTTTGCTGAAAGTCGTACGGGTACAATGAAATATGCATGATGCAGTTCCACGGTTTGGTTACCTGAGAAAACTTCGAAGTTTTCAATTTTAAGCAAAAATCGATATAACTTGAGTTTACGTTTGTCGAATTCGTTCCGCATAAGAAATGGGAGAATGGACAGTCCACGATATTATCTGCGCCTTCCTTCAGTATGTTTACGTATTCGATATTTCGAGGTCCCCAGGCTGGCATTGGAAATATGGAGGAGTCATTTAATTTTGTAAATAGAATGGGCACAGGACTTCGTAATATGACTGGAAGTGAAAATCCGTTTTTCTTCATGTCAACATATTGAAAGTTGTCCAAGACTGCTAGACATTTGTTGTCCACAAGAGGTTGGAATATAGCGTCAAGATTAGATACCACAGGAAATCCACTCTGCTTTAGATTCTCCTTTCTGAGTTTCTTGAAATTCTTCAGAGACTTTTTCCAAGCCCAGTTACCGGGTATTTTTTCTGCTGGAATTAATGTCCAGTTTTCCGAAAACACTTCCAAAGCACATGATGTTAACAGTATCCATAAAACAGTTCCCATTTTTTATGTAAATTCAAGGCCCGGTAGATAATAATTGTATTAATAATAAACTCTGTAAAAGCATACACTTTTTATTTTGTAAACCTTTGTTATATTAATGTTATATGTTCTAACTGTTCAAAAATATTAATGGTTTTACTAAAGTAAGATTATTGTTACGAATACAGTTACAAGACAGCATTTCAAACTCAATAATTTATTTTTAAAATTAAAATTATTCAACCAAATCAGTCTTATTTGCTTTGCATGCTCTAAATAAAATTTACACTATGTACGTAATAGTGTCAGTGTCGAAAGGTCTAACATGCGGCTCTTCTTCGGTTGAAGTTGTCTTCTTTTGCATGCATCATATTGGTTTCAATATTCGTACTTAAATAGTAATGCACTATTTAGAATACCCATTGCAAAATAATTTACAAAAATTGATTTTGTATCCCTGCTTCAATTGCAGTGAATTATTAGGACACAATTTATAGCATTAATGGAAACCGCAGAGTCTAATATAATAAATTCTACTTTATAAATTCGTCCAATTTATCAGATTAGGAAGGAAAACTATGTAATTTATTAGTATCGAATTTATAGTTTTGATGAAATATGGACGAATGTAGACAACTATAATTTAGTTACTTTCTTCCTTACTTTCAATTGTTTAACAATATTGTACGGTAATTTCACTTTGATATGTGCTTGAATTTTAACACAAATATAATATATCTGAAAGCTGCTATTTTTTACTCACTATACTATGAACATATTAACATCCGCTCCAATAATTTAACAAATGACTACAATTCATAATATATTGCAAACTAAGATATTAAATATACAATCTATGTATTGTCTCCAAATCAACTTAAAGTCATATGTAGATATTGGTATGGTTCATCAAATTTATCATCCTTTATTTCTTAGGAGCATAACCTGGTGATTTAAATAAATTATTATTATTGGTATTATATACAGTATTTACCTTGTATATTAGAAGTGAATTTCTGCAATAAAAATAAGTAAACCTGAAAAACCTGGAAACCTGGCACCTCCAATACGCATTTCATTATTGAAACTGCGTCCTACTCCAGTTTGACCGGACACTCCACCTCCACGAGGCATCCTGATTTGATGGGGTGCTCCAGGAGGAGGAGGATTAATCGACATAGTTGATATACACATTGTGACTTGATCAATTCTATGGCGAGAAGTGGGAGTAATGTTTTCGCCTGAAACATTTGGTTCTTGGCTTCCTTCCATATTAAAAGAACTTCCCACAGGATTCCTTTCCCCGAAGTTAATAGACCCCATTTAAAATCCAACATTTTTAATTTGTTCTTCTTTATACATTACATGCACTGTTAAAGTAGTACAGATATTACCTTTTGGTCTAACAAGAGAAAAATGTGATTAGTCATCAGAATTTATTTATGAATGAGCATATACAAAGTTTGAGAATGCGGAGTTTAGTGATACCAGTTCATTCTTCTTCTTTCTTTGCGATCCAGGAATATACGGCGAAACATTTAGCTTCCGGCCTCCAATATACATGCCCCCGGCTTGATCAATTGCCTTCGTCGCATCTTGCTCAGTTTCATAGACAATAAATCCCTGCGACACACCGTGTTGACGTGCTTCGATTTTGATATCGGTAATTGTTCCATATCGAGAGAATGTCTCCCAAAGTTCCTCTTCGCTCACGGATTTGTCCACATTCCCTACGAAAATTTTTTTCTTCTCGAAATTCACTTGGGAGCAGCCAGACTTTTTCATCATCTTTTCGATAACAATGAAATACAATTTACTTTTAACCTGCAAAATTATCATTTAATAAAATACTATTTCCAATACTAAAAATCTACTGGATATTTAAAACTGAGGTAGCAAACGTGGAAGTTTGTGTGGTGCGCAAAATAGTACTTATGACACATTTCGAAGATTTTGAGATTCCAGACGTAGTAATATATACGGTGTGTCACCGCAAGAATGATACTACAAATCCCCGCCAGTTGACTTGCTTGAATCAGCAGTTTTCAAGTTGGCCAGGTTTGTTTATGCCATGATTAGCGTTACCTTTATCTGTAATTTGATTTTCTTAACTCAGCGAATATTTCTGCCATAATCATTGAAATTTTTGTCTTGCCAATTAAATGTCGCCTTTCTAACTGAAGTATGCAAGCAAATAGTTCCACAATTTTGTGTTTGTATTGAATAAATTCCCACTTGTAGGAAAGAAATCCATTGTTGAACGTCGTGTACATCGAACTATCCAGCAGAACAAACAATGGAGCGTGGTTGAAATGCGCCATCAATTAATGCCAGAGCGATAATGAGTAAAAGAGGTAGAGGACCGCTTTGATTTGATTCCAACGACAGGAACGTGCGTCTCAAATTTGCAGTTTTTCATCATCACCTCCTGTTCCTTCAAATTTTAAATTAACGGTACCAATAGTACCTTTAAAACGCAGAAGATTTTCTTGTAACATCATTTTGCTATCAATGTAGCTACAGTACAATGACCACGTTTTCAAAATGTTATGCTT
>VYYJ01002762.1:0-19629 GCA_021029165.1 Cyphoderus albinus | reverse complement strand
TATGAAGCAGATGCGAAAATACTATAAGATGCTGTTATAATAATTTTCGATTGGAAAAGCGTTCCGCACGTCACATTTTTACGATAATATGATGATAATAAAATAAACATGGCTCAGAGTTTAGATCCGTATTTTTGAATCACTGTATACTTTAGAAAGCATCTAAAGGGTTGTTTAAAATTTCAAAAGACATGCATATTATCATGATCTTGGTGTGTGAGCAACTATTTAATAATCTTTTGATACACAGGAATGCAAGTTGTAGCGTGATAACAACATATTTCTTTGAAATAACCATGTCTTGAGCCTCGAACTAGGAAAGCTTTAAATTAGACCGAGACAAAAATTCAAATGGAATATGAAATAGACCATTGAGCCATTTGAAGCTTGTGATAGTTGCATTTTACTTGCACAATACTGTGCGTCACTTTTGTCACAAGTGTTTACCATTAAAAGTTCTTTCTGCTTCAAATTAAACCAAAAAAAATAGGAGCTTCATTTGAATGTCTCACATCTCCCATGCTTAATAAATGTAAAAAAAAATATAGACGACGGCGACTTAAATACAATTAGATAGTCTAGTGTTAATGTTATGTTTAGGCATTTAAAAAATCCTAATGTTTCACTATAAAAAGCTAATCTTATTTTTCTACACCCACACGGCAAAGAGAAAGAAAAATTGTTATTGTTTTTAGTAATCGGAATCTGTCTGTCGGCTATCTATTCTTATGGGTCTTACCTGGACATTTAATTTAAAGCTCTCTTCAACGCAATTGCTTGGATTTTACTGCGGGGGATTTTCAGCTTTTAATGGCTTTACGGAATTAAAAGTATTAAAATCTTTTGTTATGTTTTGCTTTGGTCATTCATGTAAAGGTAGTTTCACGCAATTTTCAAACTATAATAGTGAACTTTACACGACAAGAGAATTTTTCCTCTTCAACAAAATAAGTAAAACGACTCCCTTTCCAGTACTTTTGTAAGACAATGGTTTTAAAACTCTTGTATTTTGAAGCAGTTTAGCTTAAGATGACACAATTGAAATAATGTACTAAACATGTTTACCTTCCCCAAGTATAAAATTACAAAAATATCCATTATTTTTTATATTTACTTCAACATTCAACTCGTCTAAGTGTCATCAAACTCCTCACCGGTAGAGAAGCATGTAATAAATGCTGTACACTCGATTAACATGAATGTCACATTAAACACATTATAAATAGTCAGTCACACAAAATAAAGCGTATAGCCATGAATATTATGCAAATGTGCAGAAAGGCATAATTGCACGTATCATTAAGCACCAAATGCAAAATAAGAATCGTGCTCGTCATCATTAAACACACAAAAGTGTTCTATCATGATGCACAACTTTTCCGTATGCATCCTAATGGTAGTATCTAGAAACTTTGCGTTCACTTTACTCAAAGCGTGTAAAACTATAATTCCGAATCCTGCTCACATCCTACTGATAAAGAGCAAACATTTTTTTACAAGTCAAGAAGATAGGTAGGCACTACCCCCTGAAACTAGGGTGCTGGGGCTTTTATCGTCAGCATCCCACTCAACCATGGAATATGGACGAAAGCTTTCATCTCGGTTCACTTCAACAAAGAGACAGAACCTCGAACAAAAATAAATAGTTTATATAACAAAACAAAAAAAAAACAGTTTTTGCAAAATAATAATAATAATAATAATGGAAAAATCCATTTTTTTTTTCTCAACTTGTACTATCGTTACTACTCGTTCGCAACACTGACTTTTTCTTTTCTCCCAACCAAAAAGTTGTCATTTCCCTTTCCCTTTCCTGTGTGCTGTTGTCTACTTATACGAGAAGGAGTCTGTTTAGAAAACACACATTGAATTCCCTGGAACATCTCTGAACTGAACAACAAGGAGTGCATAATGTGCAGACAACTGTGTAATGCTTATAAAATATACAAACTTTTTCCAACTCTTCAAATGCGGATCTGTATTTTATGTTGAACTGACTTTTACTGTTTCACCGTTGCATTGCATTAGTATGGTACGTATGAGTTACGTTTACAAATACAATACAGCGCAAATGCTTTTTCTATTCTTTTCTTGGACGATAGCCCCATTCTTTCCTCATAGATTATTTCAACTTGTGTGGAAAGAAGGAAACGACAAATTTAGAGCAAAAATCTTTCTCCGATTTATTTCTTTTTCTGGGACCATCGCACAAGAGGAATCATGTTGGGTAGGTTATTTCTATTTCTCCGCGAAATTCCCCTTTCATGGCTCAAGTTGATTTTTGTCCTATTTTCGAGCGCTTTTCTTTTCTTCTGCTAACTCTATCATGGATGCATGCGCCAAGGAAGGGCTCTGTTTCCTTTATATATTGTTTATTATATTACGACGTGACGTGAAGAAGCTGAGTTTTTTTTGTTTTATGTCTTTCTCATTTATTTGCTTTGTATTTTGTGTTGGCCTAGTCCCTAGTCCTCCTGTTTCTCCAGTCGAGCAAGAGGAATTAGAATAGAATGAATGGGAATGAGAAAGTTTATTTTAATCCGTCTTTTGCAGTAAAGTAGTCGAAATTCATTGAACATCCTAAGTTTAAAAAGCGAAACAAAACTTATATTAAGTAGGTAGCGTTATTTATGTATTTTTCTACTCGGGCATATTTAATTCCACTGTTTCGAGCTTTTGGTCTGACACTAAAACTAGCTGTATTTTACTGTTTTTGTTTCGGCTTGTTGAGATGAAATTAGGTTCATTCTCTGGGGCGACGTGACTATCACGTTCCTCTAAACAGCTCTTTTACAAGTCTCTCTTTTTGTTGCTACGCTATTCTCTTGAGAGTTCCCTTTCTCTTCAATGGTCCTAAAACCGAACAATTTTCTGGTCGGAATGATTATTTCGAACGTGACAAAATAACCAAATGAGGCTCGATCCAGCGGGAAAGTTTCGCCCAGAAGCTGTTAATGTTAAGTTGGGGAGGTGAAGTGTTTTTTTAAGGTTTCATTGAGAAAATGAGGGAAATTCCACAACTTGTGTAGTAAGAGTAATAAGACAGTGACCCCTGAAGTGGAAAGCTAACCATAAAAACAAAACCTCATGCACGGATGCAACAAACAGCATTCCATAACATAACCTCTTGTTCAAAATTGCGCTTGTAATTTTATAGACTTGGATTTTATGCTCAACAAACCCCATCGTCAACGACCTATGGAAAGATGTGTTTTGTCCTCATCAACTTTTATGCAGCATGACAGCTCAGCCTCAACTTTAGCCGCTTTTTTTCTTTCCTACGCCTTTTCTCTTTCTGATAGTTTAAAATCTCCGATAAACTCTTTCAACTCGGGGTTCAACCTTTTTCATGTTTTGTCTAATTTTTTACGCGAGCTCAAATGTTTATTAATGCCATGATTTCATGTACAAGTGCATGTTTTCTTAACTGCAGGCATTAATGTGTGTCGTGTCACTCATCAGCTTCTGTTTCATTTTTGTTCTGAGAAAATTAACAGTTTACTTCAAGGAAAACAAAGGCCGATTTGTTATCTGTGGAATTTATGCCAAAACTTACAAAATTGAGATGTTCACTGGGAGCAATATCACAAATTAAGTCATACGTTTGCAAATAAGGAATGTTAAACGTCAACACTCACTAACAATGATATTTTTAAAGAAAAAACTTCATCCCTGCTTGATATACATATTTTTGTATTAAATATTACTGATAAGATTTACCTGGAAATTCCAAATTTGGTGCGTGTATCATATCACATCAATCGCTTAATCGAAACAGTTCAGCTTTTGTTTGCAAAAATGGACGAACCGGAACCGCTTTCTTTATTTAAAAAGTGATAAAATCTCCTTCTCCACGCCTAATTTGCCACTTGACTTCCAAGAAGTTTTCAGAGTGTTTATGCTTCATTAATTCATTTCTGAGAACCCGGATCGACTCTGTGACTTGTGTAAATAACCATGAAATAGCATCCAACTGCTACTTGCCGACCAGAAAAATTACGCGAGTCTCCGTATCATTGATATAAATACCATAAGATCATTGGATTTTTCGCTTCGCTCTCACCACTTGAAAGAAAGTGCCAAAATGAAAGAAAGAAAAAAGTCTTTGCACAGCACAACCCTTTTCGGAAACCTCCGCCTCACTCGTGTTTCATTTTAATTTAGGTAAATGTTTTCCTAATAAAAGAAGGATGAGAAACAATCACAAAACGCACCACGATGGCACACTGACATTGTTATTGTCGCTCTGTTTCTGTTTGATTTTTATTATTATGAGATCAGGTTACAAGTTTCATCGGGATGATTACCAGATGCAAAGCACGCGATTACTCTGTAAACAACCCACAACGTTTGGTGATGAAAGTTGGCGTATCGCTTTTCATTTGTATTTCTATACACAAAATATGTGAAGTTTGAGAAAAAGGCGATCTCGACCAGGTACTGAGGAAGGAAGAAGGAATTGGGGTTTTCTACTTGATTTTCTAACTGGAACAAAAGGAGCTGTAAAGTGGATGCTGCACTTTTACATGAACCATGAACGCCTCAGCTTAAATAAAATGAATTACTTTTCTCTTCCACGAGAGAAAAACGACAGCGAGAAAAACTTCATTTCACTTCACACACACATGTGCACCACTTTACTGCACTGTCTGCACTACTGTCAAAATAGAATTGCAATGGAGCACGCTGTGGGTCTTAAAAGAAAATGAGAAGTCTGAAGCCCGTTTCATTCCTTTTTTCTTTTCGCGAGTTTGCCTGATACGATGCCAGTTGCCAGTCCCACGCTCCGTTAAAAGTTAAGACGGCTTCTCCTGCCTTGCCTTTACTCTTCTTGCCTGGTTGATTCTCTCTCGTACGCTTTCTGCCTCTTTTTCATTCTTTTTCGCTGTTTTCAACCAACATAAAAGAAATTGCGATGGAGAGCTTTTATAAAAGTTGGAGTACCAGAATAAGATTTTTATTTGCCTCTGCTTACCACTTTGATTACACACACGGCATTACATCATTTTATATTATATATGAGCAGCCTCCACTTATTCTCTCTGCCATGCTTCATGATTTTTAGCACCACGGTTTTTTTCGCAGCACAACTTCTAGTACGTAACCACTTTTCTCTACACCGGCCATTTTATATCTCTTCAGCACAGCCACATAGCCTCAGCACTGTCATCATGGCTGTGGCTGTGACCATTTTACTTTTAGCTTCCTTTAATGCTTGTATAATTTTATAGAAAAGCCAATATAATATAGAAAATATTTTTGTGCAAGCCTAAATCATTATTATCAACCATATCCTTTCTTTCCTGTACCCCACGTGCTACTTCCTTTCACTTTCTCCTGGAATCAAATTTTAGTAGGGATAAATTTAGAAGCGCAAAAGAAGATCAGACGTGCATGAAATAATACGAGCTGGAGAGAAGAAGCCGATTGATCCCTGAAGTTCATTGACTGAAAGGCTGCTGAATGGTGGGACTGTAAAAGGCTGAAAATAATTCAGGTGTGCTTTGTTGTGACATTTGGTAAAAGCTCGGGAACATCACACGTTTTCACTCCTACGACTTTATGATGTACCATGTATTTACAAAAGGAAGATTTCTCAGCGTAATCTCAGGTTTACTTCAGAAGTCAGTTTATTGCCAGAACCAGAAGCATTTTTTCACTGAATCATAATCTTGAAAATGGAACAGAGAAGCTTCTTATTAAGCTTGATTGGTTTGTAGGACTAAACAAAGTCTATAAATGTAGTCGATTTTACCAGTAAAAAATTATTGCTTTATCAAAGGAAGGGAAATTGAAGGTAGAATTTCAGTATGGATCAAACAAACTTTTACGATCTCTGTTGCTTTTTATTGTTTCATTTTTATTTTTACTGAAACGAGGAAGTGGGATAGAACACTATAAAAGACGAAATGAAGTTTTGATGAAATTATCTCGAAAGACAGAAAAGAAAGAAAGAAATGATCATTCATGACTCATTCATGAGTCACCCTAAGCTAAAGCAGTGTTCCTTGTCAAATTTCACACTGTGAGCAAAATTCTTTAGTTTGATTAGTGGCATGATTTGAAACCAATCTACTCTATAACCGTAAAATGGAAAAAGCATTGCAGTAAATAAAGTTTTATTGTAAGCGTTTTTGTGGCGATTGTCCATTGCAAATCTTATGTGTAATCAAGTCCAATGGACTAGTCAGCAAGACTGTCCCTGTAGGAGGTCACACGATTATTATACTATACTACCTCACCACAGTAGTACGTCTTGTCAATCAGTCCGCCTAATCCAAGTTTCTTTTATTTGATTCTTTTCTAAAGAATTTAATCAAAACCATAATGTTTCATTTCTTTCTTTGGATTAGTTAGAACGTTACATAAATAGCAGAATACTTGCTTTGTGTAATTATCCAAAGATTCTATAAAATATGATGAAATTTTGCATTTTCATAAGTTCTAAACCAAGTCAACAGTGAATGCAGATACATATACTCTACGAACATATTTGCAGCATGATTTTCTAACTCTTTTTAACGACAAGAGGAGGTAAATTTTTATTTCAAAATAAGTTTCGCAATATTTTTTTCGTGGTTTTTGCCAAATATCACCGGAGTAAAGTAAGAAAATAGGGATTGATTGAAATTCACATGCTTAATACCGACATCTAACCTCAGAATGCGCATATAAAGAATTGAGCAATTTGAAACTTCCAATAAAGTAATGTGATGGTTTATATTGCGTACATGACATACGTTTCTGAAATTTATCGCTACTCGAACATGTCAAATCCTCTGAAAAAATAAACACATTTTAGTTTTATTTCTATAAAGCAATCATAACATGCATTACTATAAAAACAAATTTAGTCAGTAGCGGAGGCGATTGGTCTGAGTCTGAAAGCAATAATCGCTTTATCTTACAAGATCTCTGAAGTCTGATTTGATGAGTTTCGGGCATTTTAAAAGGACTCCAAATTCAAACTGACCGAACAGGCGATGGGCTGCTTAAAATGGTAACAAATACATTTTCATCATCCCTTTTAAGTCGACCACTTGAAAAAAAGTAATTTAGACAATTTAAATAATACTCGAACTCGAAAAGCAGATATGAAATAATGACATGACAAGGTAAGGCCAGCTCTATCGTATAAGAGGAACCAACAACCTACAAGTTGTAAAGTCACAATAGATTTGGCAAATTATGTAATATGTATATGTAACGTAGCACATTACATGCTGCATGTAATAATAATTATCTTTATTGTTTCAGAAAAGACCACAGACATCGCAGTAAATATAAATCCTATCACCTCTTGCTGATCTCCATCTCAGATCTGAGTCAAAAGAGAACGATCAGTGATCATTGTAGTAGGCAAAGTGAAGCAGCGAAACATGTTGCTATTGATGAGCAAAGTCATTCATGTTATGTTATAAATGTTATGATGATTATAGGGTCCTCTCTTTTTACATACCTGAACCTACCCTACTTTATGTCGTTGTACCATGTAATAATGTGCAATAAAAATGACTGGATGCTGCCATAAAAACTGAAAAGGAATCGTTTAGTTCCTAATTTTCTTCTCGTCTGATTTAGCGTTGACTAGGTAGGTACGTTCAACCTACAACATAAAAGACGGCGGCTTTGCGCTCATATTCTACATAATATGTACATACACAAGGATTTATATTAATAAGTGCTTATTTTTTTACGATTGCGGAGAGAAAATTGGTGGCTGTACAAGAGCAGAATAAAATATGAGGTCGTAGATATTCCACCCTGACATATTCCCTCTCTCAAAAAATGTAATAGAAGTTTTAAACGAATGCTTAGACATTCTCAAATTCTTACTGCAGTTACATACAAGTCACCACACACATCTGATCATCATAACTCGTCAGCTTGATCGCATTATTATCAAGGGAAATGTTGAATGAGCACAGACCGGGTGACTTTTGTGCGCAGAGAAAGGAAGAAGGCGTCATATTGTAGGATCTGAAAGAAACCTTTTAAGAAAGCAGCTCAGTGAAACTCAAGCACACGTCGACTTTATTCTGACTCGTCGGACTCGTCCAAATCTGCACTTTATAGTTCAGCTTTTCGTTTTCTCTAACGCACATCGCTATAGTGCGAACTTACATTGTCTAGGATCTACCTCAAGAATTCTTTGGTTTGGTTACGCTTAGCTTTGCTTGCAAAAATGAGGAAAAGCAGTGAAAAGATTTAGGTACGAACAGCAGCCTGAACCATGACCAACTTATGTAGACCAACCTCAATTTCTATGATAAGTAATGTCAGACCTCCGATTTTGCGAAAAACGTCCACGGGATTTTCGTTCATTGGAAAATGTAAAGATTTGCACATAAAATAGCATTTTATGGATCATATAGGATGAGCACGGTATTTTTACATATTTTTCAATCATCACATTGCAACCATCAAATTCAAGTATCTATAACATGTAACACCACACCAGATATAATATCAATATAATGCAAAAAGGACGAAAAAGATCCATTTCGAAAAAATACAATCAATTTTCTTTTATAACTTTCTCTATTTGCTAGAGTGGGCATAAATTTTTTCAAGTGGAACGAATAGACACAAAGATTATGTGAAATGAGGCTATGACTGCAGAAGCTGTCAATTTTTGAAATATCTCTTAATGGTGTGAAGGAGGGGTTGGAATAGATAAAATGAAAAAGAGGTGTAGCAGAGGTACCAGTGTCATAATTCATTTTTTAGAAATTAGATGCCCGTAAGAAAAATATCTTACTGACGCATCTGGATTTTGTTTCTACTAGCTAATCGAAGTTAGCTATGCAATCCAATTTATTTTCAAGATAAGATAAAATTGTGTAAAGCGTAATACTTAAAGCGTTGTTTTATGTTAATTGGGCATTCCAGTATAAACCATTTGTTGTATAGTGCTCCATTTACAGTCAAAATTGTACATACACAAAAAAAATAAAATACGATTTCGGTATGTTAACATATTCATGAGAACATGAACATTCTATAAATGAACATCGTTCCAATTTCCATTTTGCAGTTTGCAGAAGTGCAGGTCCCAGCCACCCTGAAGGGAACCCAGTTTCAAAGAAACGATGGAGTTGCTAAATTAAAGGGAAGAGGATTTTCAGAAGTTAATCGTCCGCTTGCACGGTAGTTGCTAAATAAATCTAATGAAAATGTGAAAGTTGAAACTGCAGCTTGCGTTCCTAATGAAATAAATTATGGAGCTGTACAGAATAATGTCCAAAGGGAACAGCCCAACCAAAAGATATACTGTTTTAAGTAGAACACTCTTATTAAATACTTGCAGTGAAAATACAAAAAAATAGACAAGATTTATACGTTCATTGTCCCTTTGTGATAGTCATTCATTATTGTACTCAAACGAGCATGATTTATCTGGTTGCGGAAATCTGGAAATATGACTCCTAAATGATTTGAAAAGTTGCCAAAAACAAATGCAAAATTGTTAGGGTTTGTAGTTAGGTAGTGTAGGTCAGAACAAGCGAACAATGCAACAAACGATTCCAATGTAAATTACAAAAATTCTCTGTGTCCAGTTATCCATTCAATAAAAATAACAAAATGAAATTTAGTCATGGGAGAGCTTGACCAATCGTAGGATTGATTTAAAATTTATATCCATGCTAAAATAAAATGGCATTCGTATTGAGAAAGAAAAATAACACAAACCTTTCTCCTAAATCCTCCTAAATGATGCATTATTGGATGTCCGGTGTTTCCTGTCTATGAAGTTTAGTATTCGTCTCATAATTTTCCAAGAAATATAGTTAGCTGTTAGCTCCATTACAGCAGGAAATCACAAACCTCAAAGGTTTTAACAATTGTTGTCCATTTGTACAAGTGCCAAAAAACAACAAATAAATTTCTGTGGCAGAAATTCTGCCTGTTTCCCATTCCCATTACAATGCACAGTGTCGGTAGAACTGGGACAACAGATCTATTATCCCTTACCACACACATGAAGATGAGGGCCACTGTCGCAAGTGGTAACAACCTTCCTCAACAGGATTCGTTTATATCTGATGCAGCGAGGAAAGTCGGCCAGATGAAACAAAGATTTTATCTTAAATTAAAAGATTTTCCAAATCCCCTATTTCAACAAGACAAGACATAACCAGCCAAACAAAGATGGAAATTGAGAAAGAATTTTGCGTTTTTTGTACATAATGGTGACAAAAGTTGTGTATTGTATTTATAAATGCATGATTGAAACAAACGATTAGACGACAAGCGAGCCTTTAAATTTATTTATTGCTGTCAAACAGAGTCTAGGTACTTTTTACTCATGGGAATTAAGATTAGCGGACGACCCTCTCATAAACTTGCAAAATACTTCGAAAAAGGCAAAACGACCCCCATACTTGTTCACATTTTTGGACAGATTCACACAAAAGTTGACAATAAATTATTCTCTGATCGCAGAGTAGAAACTTTGTTCCTTCACTCATGGAAAAAGATTGTGTACCCATCCCTGACTAAAAGTAATGAGATAGTAAAGTCCTTAATCCTTCGGCGTGCGTTCGGATGAGAATGCGCACATCACATTTTATCTCTTTACTAATATTATTCACCCACTATTTTTATCTCGTTGTCTTTTCTGCGAACAAAGATTCCAAACTACAAAACAGCCACGGTTAAGCGTTTCGTCCGAATTGGTAACGTGACATTACAGCGTTAGCATAAAACATTTTTAAAGAAAGGCATAATAATATGATAGTCATGTCGTGCAATTTGTCATTCTAATCTATGACCTAAGAAGAAAAAAATGTTTTTACCTTTTCTGCGATAATAAATATTTATTTTATGCAACTAAATACAATATTTTGTTTTGTATATGATAATGCTAACCCTTTCATTGAACACGATAAAACAATATTTACTGCACAAACCAATTCAAGCATCTAATTATGTAATAAAGAAAACTTTTAATTAGAAGCTCTATGGGAAGTTTGTGGCTAGGAACGAACTGCAAATTGCAACAGTCAAATCAATCATTTCTGCAAGCGTGAACATCATCGATATCTGAAACCAAGAATTTTCGACTTTTGGTTATAAAAGGGTGGAAATTACTGCTAGAAAGTGGAATTTATTGCTAACGAAAAGCTTATTGTAGATAGGAAAGAGAGGCGATTTGAGTAAAAAGACAGTAAGCGCGTGATATGTAAAAGATCTTCAGGAAGACCGGATCGGTCACAAAAGCCAAGCCTCAACTTCAACTCGATAGGAGAGGCGAAACTGAAGTTTAGTTTGACGTATGCACATCCACATCCACCCCTACTGTAGTATAAAGTTGTAAAATTATTTGTTAATGTATTCTATTAAACTTTTTGTAGTGTGTAATTGCTGAGCCGATAATAAATCAAATCTACACAACGGACGAGCATAATGCGGCATACAGCTAGGCAATTTTATTTGAAAATAATATGAGAAATCTACTACGTAGGTACCACGAAGCCAAAGCCAGTCGTCCCGCAGAGGGAAAATAGTGCGCTCAAGGAAGTTTGTTACCAGTTTCTCCCACAGCGAGCAAGCATTATCTTATCGTTATTTAATGTGCCCGTCTCACCATACAAGAAAGACACGACCCACTGTGATATAGCTGTGTGATTGAGTTTGAAGTTGTGCTGGGGTAAATGCAATTGCAACTTGGATTACAAATTTGCAACGTGTCTCCACTCTCCACATTAGGGATTGGTGATATATTGAGCTCATACTGCTAACTGGCCTTCCATGATTTTGTATGGTCTTTCCCATGACTTTGGCGAATTGAGAGAAAACCGTCTTAATACCCTGTTAGGGAGAGGAATGGCAACTTTTGAGGAGAAAAAAGATTTTACAGATATTACCAAACAAGAAAACATTTCAGTTATGAAATCGTCAAGTTTTTGTGCTACATTACGTTAAGAAGATGTTCGCACAGACAAGTCATTTATCTACAACATATCTCAATAATGGACATTTAATGTAAAAATGTAAATCGTAAATTGTACGTTTTTGTGGATTTTTAAAACATAGGTAACTTATTATGATATTAATATAAGATGGAATGTCATTACATTTCTTTTTACTTTTTGAAACTGACAGTGACAGCTTCAGGGAGTGATACGTGTCACGCTTATCGTTTCAGCCTAGACACAAAGGAAATAAAGAATGTATTTTTTTACTACAAAAATAATAAAAATTTATGTGGTACATTGCATTCTTTTCAGCAACCATTTTCTGAATTTTACTGCTTATGACGGTATTACGGTTCATAACTTAGAAATTTGAAACATTTTACAGAGTATTCATTCAATTACGCAAAATTATAATCTCAGTTCTCATAATTTTCACACTGCTAAAAGTAGAGCTGCATCTACTTTGCTTAAAGGAACAAGAAACAAAGTCTTTAATTATTAGAGCGCGGCTACTGTAACTGTAACAAATGTACATAATTTTGGAGGATGCTTTCCCCGAAGCTTTTTAGAATAATCAAGTTGCTCTCATAAACTTGTTTACCAGGTACGACTTTTATAAACTCATAAATGCAGCAGTTTTTGTGGATCATACTAGTACCAATACGAGCGAAGATGATTTTAACAAGTTTATGATCTTGCCACCTGAATAATAACTTCTTGGTTTCTCACACGAATATTGTTTTTAAAGAAATGAAAGAAGTTTAAGAGTTTAAAATGGAGCCGATTTTTAATCATTCACGTTTTACTATGATATGATACTATTCGTCACGTTTGCATCATGCAAATTTGTAATTAGGCAATACATCATGTTTACAACCTTTCGAATATGTCAAGAACTTCCACTTCTCCAATTAGCTCTTACAAAATGACCCGAATGATAATCACGATAATTTTCAAGTTTAGCACACCAACTTTACAGAATTTAATTCTGCAGATTTTCTACAGGTTTATTTGAAGCGTGCTTGTTATTTATTATTTTCAAAAAATGACAAAAAGACAAGGCATCACAATCACAACACGTTGTACTTACTTCAATGCAAGATGAGAGGGAGAAAATTCTTATGGAGTAGAAGAGTAGAGAGCGATTGACCGAAAAGCGTGTTTCATTGTTAATATGTGTAAACAACTAAACAATTAAAGCCTATTACCAGGCTGCCGGCTTTGCAAAAGTGCTCAAACCATTTTTCCTGTCTAATTTGCATACCGAGATTTATACCGAACGGTTTCATTTTAAAATCCGAGGACACGTAGGGCAGAGGATCAACAGAATTCATTATAAAAATAAATTGGTCTCTGTCACGCAAGGAATGCTGTTACACTTTTAACTATAATTAGAAAATTATCGGCTGTTGAATTGAAGAAAGAAAAACGCGTATGAATCTTACCTTGCCCCAGTTCTTATTTATTGTTGAGAAACGTGAACTATTGAAATAAGATAACTACATTTATGAAAACTCACACAGTATTTAGTACACAAAGCAGTTGCTTTCCTGTGTATCTTCTTTTTATGAGTTTAGTGGCTGCAATTGCAATTTTGGAAGTTTAAGAAACAAAGTCTGATTTATTTTACACCTGCGCCCATTATTGTGAGAAAATAGAAATCCCATTCGTTTTTCCATCTAGTAAAACCAAGTTTCTTCGAACTTTTTTAGTACATATTTACGAACGAGTCAAAAATTTTAGTTGCCATAAAGGGTAAAAAGGGACTTAAACGATTGTATCACCAACCAAAGGATGCATCTGCATAATAAGCTTTTTAACTGAACCCGATAAACGGTTGAAATTGGATGGCTCTACGAATTTTACTGTCTTCTTTTCTTTACAGAGTATTTATTACTTTGTTGAAGTAAACGTAGACGTAGGGCATTTTATATTTTAACACACAATAAAAATAAAAATACCGCTTTATTTGGTAGGTATTACAACAAAATTCTCAAGAATCATTTGGACCGCTTCTCTTTGATGAAATTTGTACATATTGGTTTTCTTGTTTTGTAAAACACACTTTTTGTTTCATCTGTCTCAAACGTCGTGTTGAAAGCTTCAATTTGTTCGGTTGTCCATGCCATGATTTTCATGCAAAACAGACCTTTACTAACAAAGGTGATGTGAGATAAATGCATTGCATGAATCTTATACTCTTGAATTCTGTACAGTATAGACTTTAATTTTTGTTACTGGAAGTAATTTATTATCTAAATCTAACAATTGAATGCAGGATTTTGACAAGCTATGAGATTGAGGAATTTGCCAGGTAAATACCATACAATTGAAAGTGTTAAGTGGTAAAGTACGTTCAGATTGAGTTTAGAATGACATAATCATGCGAAACATGCAAAACGAGAGTCTTCAATTTGTGTTTTTAATCGAATTATTGCCCGAATGAAGAATGAATCAGTGAATGAACAATACATTTGCACACGCAACTTTGCAACGTAAAAATGAAGAGATTTAGCTATATCTCCTGTATTACCTTATTTTCAGGAAAAAACTTTCAATTAAATAGCTACAAAGCACTTTACATTCCCTGGACTTTGATTTTATTACATAGTATATTACAAATTGCAATTTCAAGATAATTACAGAGCTGAAAAATTGTTTTACATATATTTAGAAAATGCTATACACTGATTGACGGGTGATTTGAACTTCTTTGCAAAATACTTCATAAATATTTGCAACTTACAACCTGTCTTGGTGAACCACTCTTGCCCGCAGTCAAGAAAATATTTAAAATCGGATAAAATTTACACCATACTTTAACATGTATAAATGTTCGATTTAACTTATTGATTTACAAAAGCTGTCTGAGGTCGATGCAGTTGTAAAACACTTTTATATAACAGGTGCCGCAAAAAGCCAAAATATGAAGGCGCTAACTGGAACAAAAAATAAAGGAATGAGCACAACTGCCAGCCTCACGGGAAAAAATTTACTGATTTTGGCGTTAACAGGGTAAACGGCAAAGTCATGATTACTTGCAAAAACGTCGTCTATCCCATAGCCAACCTTTTCACTCTCGAACTCTGCTGAGCAAATTGCCGGCAGAAAAATGAAGAAAGATACTATGAGAAGCTCCGAGATCATTGTACAGCCTAATATGAAGTGGTTAGTGACACTGTCAAAACACACTGACACCCTAAAACAAAAGGTTAGCTCTGCTCTACTTTCATCATTGCAGTATTGATGAAGATGATGCTTATAAGAAACAGAAAATGAGTTCGCAGGTACAAATAAGACTAACAAAAACAATTAGGGTAATTTTATTACTGTTCAATTCCTTTGTCTCACACTGAAATGTAGGAATACATTAAATCAAAATTACTTACACTAAAGTGTTTAGTTGGTGAACTCACAATTGCAGAATGACTATTATTAAGTACAGGAAAAGAAGATTAGATATTCAAATGGAAATGCAATATCCAGGACACTTTAGGTTTACCTATACCACTCTCAAACTTTAGCATTCATACCATGCACAATGAAGGAATGCTGACTTTTGAATTATATAAATCAAAGTTAATAATAACTTAATAGAACAATGTTCGAAATATAATAATTAACAAGATTTAAAAACTTTTTTAGGCCTTCCGCTTTTGTGAAATTTGTGACAACATTCGATGACCCGAAATGAATGTTATCGCTCCTGGAATTGACATCCACTTTAGAGCTTCGAACATTGATAATTTCAACCAAAATATTCCGTACACGCCAAAGACACCTGCGACAAAAAAAAATATTTAAATACGATGCTTTACACTTACAATGTGTAATTCAATAGCTGAATTCGTGGTTTTATCAGAGATTCGATCATGTCAGCAAAATTTTTATGAAGAACGAAAGTATTGAATAACATCATTTGAATAATGATCATTTCTATGAAAAGATAAAAAAATTAGCAAACCTGCCAATCCAAGATGAAACGCAAGCGCACTCGGGGAGAATGGGAAATTCTTGATATTTGCACCAATTCGAATCCACTGAAATAAGATTAAGCGCAAGGTATTTCACGTTATTAAAATTGTTTTGAAAATCTTACATTCATCAGGTAAAATAATTTTAAATAACACAAAATTTACCAAAATCAGAAGGATGAGCAAAGGGATCAGAGCCAACACAGTGAATGCATCGGAGAGGACTCGTGGAGGTCTTTGTTCTGGTTTCCTGAATTCATGCTGCAAAAATAAAAAATCAATTTTTAGTATTCAATACTAAATGTGTTTCAATGTTTTTTAAATTAAAATTCGTTGTCTGTTCTGAGCTGCACTAATTAAACCTGCTAATTTCAGATTCAATGTCAGTTGCATCTCAGAGTATTGCTTTACCAATGTAATGGAAGTCACGTAACAATAGATTTTGTCAGCGACTAACGAACATTGGAGCTACAAATTCATAATTCATACAAAGTAACGAATCAGCTTTCGAGCTTACCTTAATCTCAGGCTTCATTCCGTACGTGATTTGATACAGTGGATTTACAGATTTTGTTTTACCAGATGCTACCTGAAGATTTACTTCTCCAAGATTCCACTCAATAGAATCCTCAATAAGGAAATCACCCAGAATTAGAATAACTTCATAAACTCCAGATTGGTATCCCAGGTCTTTGGCGTTCGCAGTAAGATCCTAGAATAAACATATTTACATAAATGAGAATGTACCAGCTAATCGCATCATTATGTATAGAAAATTTACTAGTATCAGATAACTTTGGCTTCATCAAAACAGTTACGTTCAGGAGAACGAAAGTATTATATAACATCATTTTAAACAATTTTAATTTGCAATTGTAAGTAGAAAAAGTAACGCACCAGTTCCAGTTTATAATCGGTTTTTCCTTCTGTTTCTGGCTGGGCAATCAGCGCCACTTCTTTCTTTGTTTCCTTGTTGCGGAAAATGACAAAAACTTGATGGAGTGTATCGCTGGCTCCAATTTTGACGACTAACTTTTGCGCAGGTTCCAGTTCTAAGCGTTTAGAAAGCTTTTGTCCTTTGTTAAGGTCACTCCATTGTGTTTTTGATTGTTGGTCAGAATCTGCCACTCCAACTCGTGTACTAACAGCTCCAAGTTTACCAATCACTTTAATCTAAAATATTGTATGCATATTTCATTCGATAATCAAAAATTCAACACCACGAGACCCTTTGACCGCTAATTTAAGTTAGAATCTTACGTCTACTGGGCTTTTCAACAAAATGAGGGCTTTGTCGTTTTTGTTCGATTTGGCTGCGAAAACGGCTTGGTAAAATCCCTTTGAAAGAGTCTTTGACTTCAGATCCCAAGAAAATGTTGCCCTAATTTGTAATTTTTTGTTGTTAGCAACTCTCAATATATAAACGTTAAATGTTCAATATTTGGCTGTAACACTTACTTGTTTGAAGGGTTTTGCACGCCTTGAATGAACTGAACATCACCGGCAGGTTTTCCATTTTTGTCCAGTAGCGATTCCAGATTCACTGTAACATCCACTGGACGTCCCATCAAATCAACCGCCTTAACAGTCAACACTTTGTTGGCGTCACTGATAACATTAGCCCCAACTAATCCAACATAAACCGGAACTGCGAACTGTTTATAAAGAAAATTGAATTTTCTAATTTAAAATCAACCAAATTATCTATTTATTAAAGCGTTGCGGATATTATAATTCATTACCTTGTTCTTGCTGATAATGTCAAGAGCAGATGCAAAGAGCCAAGATCCACGGGGCGTGGTCACAGTCTTTCTGGATACAATGTAATTTCCGAACTTGACTACTTGCTCATTGGTGAGAGTAAGTGGCTTATTTGCTGCCTCAGCAAGTCGAATGATACCGTTGATTACAGCAGCGGTAACGGATAACCCACCTTCAAACTGGAGGTATAGCTTATCAACTTCATCAGCTTGAGCAACAACATCTTCAATTCGGTCCCATAGTTCAAGTTTCTGTCCTGCTTTGTAAGTACTGGCAGTTGCCCAAAGTGCGTATCCAATGGATTGAGGACCGTCATCTGCTTTAACTGATGCCTTCAGCAGCTCAGCAACTTTGTTTCCATCAACGGCTGCTCCGGTGTTCTTGGAGGATTCAACAGCATAGAGAATATCCTGCGAACTGCCGCCATCTTTCAGTATTTTATCGATCGCCTAAAAATTAAATATATATTTAATTCGGCTGGATAAAGAACATTAATTAAATTGTTTAAAGCGGTAACTAGTCTGTTTTTAAGCTAACCTGTTTCACAGCTGGTTTAAGTGCTCCAGCTTTACAAGAAGGAACCTTCGTGATGGCAGAGCTGATAACAAAAACTGGCTCCACCTTGGACCCATCCAATCCATCCAAGCTTGTTTGAAGATATTTACAAACTTCCTGTTGAGAACAGGCCCAGAACCACACATTAATATCGAATCGAATTCCATTAACTATTAACTGAAATATGAATTACTTTTCTAACAAAATTACACTTACATTAGCTTTTGCAATTTCCACGTTGAGAATGTTGTGAGTGAGGACGGCGTAGCTTGTAGACAATGGATCAGAAAGTGTCCACGCCTTACTTATAACCGTCTTAATCCGGCTGATGCAATTAGGACATAAGCTCGCAACAACAGTAACGTCATTCTTAGTTTCCACACCGCTGCTAACGGTCCACACGGAGATCAAAAGAAATACTGAAGACACGACAAGAAACCGCATCTTGCAATCCTATCTATCGAGTAAATTAATTTAATTTATTATTTAATTATTACCGGCTTCGCCAACTTATCAATTGAGCAAAAACGGAAATCAATAAATAAAATAATTGTTACATTTTAGTTATCTAGTTTAAACTTTAAACTACAAAGTAGACTAAAATGAAGTTAAAATATTTTACCTGAAGTTAGGTTGTACACCTAATTAATGTTACAAAATGTGTTTAAAAATTATTTAGAGTTTTCAATCGTGATTAAATTAGACTAGCTGGACATGATCATATTGAGGTGTATTCAACTACTAAAATTGGTAAAAGTCCAGCACAACACAAGCAAAGCCGAAGCCTAAAGCCAGCCGTCATGTCAGTCAAGCAAAGGACAACTCATCTCATCTTCTGCTCATATTCTCATGTCAATTTCCTCCACGCCGCTGCTGCCGGTGGTCGCTAACAGCAAAACTCAAGTCAAGCCATTGAATGAATACAAGAGCGAACAGAGCGAGCTGACTGTACCCTAGCAGAAATACAGGCGTTTATAACCTGAGCCGGGGTAAACTGGGGCATGTCTAAACTTCTCACTTCGGCAATTCTCTGCCAAAACTGCAAAGCAAAAGCTACCAGCCAACCAAAAACGAACACTTCAAGAGGAGATCATCTCCAAGTCCAAATCTCCATGCTCAAAAGTAAAAATCCAACTTTCTCCGTCCGCGTTCGTGCCTCCAGTTCGAAAACTGCTCATGATTGATGATTAGTGAAATATGGCATGAGACTGGACTTGACCACTTCCGGTTTTTATATAAAGGTGTGATGCAAAAATCATTCAGACAGAACTTTAAATGTTGCCAATAAGTGAAAGTTTGATATTAAAAAAATATGAAATAGCATATTTTAAATGAGTCATTTCTCTTCTCTTCATATTGTATTTTTATTCTGAATTGAACAACCCAAAGCATTTCATTTTAATAGCCATCTACAACCA